>RCUC01158566.1:0-42613 GCA_003697995.1 Taxidea taxus jeffersonii
AAATGTCTGTGGCTTAAGTCACCCAGTCTGTGGTATTTGTTATAGTCGCCTGAGCTGAACTAAGACAGGGTTCTGTCCTTGCCTAAAGTGCAAATTCCTTATCCTCAGCCCTTCCCCCCTCCCTCCCTGCACTACCATAGACCTCTCCTCTGCCAAGAAAATACTGCATTCATTCCTTTTCTTCCCTTCCCAATATCTCTTCCCATTCTTCGAGACCATGATTCTTCTCCTTCCCCCAGTCTGATCCAGTCAGATATTTTAGCATTCCATGTGTATTCAGACCCAGCAGCTTTTCGCTAATATAACCTCTTGCTTGGCTGTCCAGCCTCATTTCTGGCCTCTCACTCATTAATGCCCTTGGATCCTGCTCTCCTGACCTTTTGCAGTGTCTCAGATGCACTGCATTCTTTCCCACCTCATGTGTCTTTCTCTTGCCTTGTTATATTAGTTATTTGTGGGTGCTATAACAAATTATCTGAATTGTTGCTTAAAACAACAGAAATTTATTTCCATATTTCTGGGAGCAGAAATCCAAAGTCAAGGTGCCAGCAGGGCCATGCTTCCTCTAGCGACTGTTAAAAAGGAATCTTTCTTTACCTCTTCCAGTTTCTTGTGGCTGTTGACATTCTTTGGGCTCATGCTCAAACCTCTGTCTCCATGGTCACATTGCTTTCTCTTCTTCTGTCTCTCAAATCTCCCTTACATGTCTCCTGTAAGGATACCTGTCATTGGATTTAGAATTCATCCAGAAAATCCAAGGTGGTCTCTTGATCTCAAAATCCTTAATTTAATTACATCTATAAAGACTCCTTCCAAATAAGATAATGCTCACAGATTCTGGGAATTGGGACATGGACATATCTTTTTGGGACCGCCATTCCATACACTATACTTTTTAGTGACTTCCTTCATTTCTTTTGCAATTTCCAGGTCCAGATCCCCATTTTTGCCTTTTGTGATTGATTTGTTATTCTGGGACATCTTCCTGAAACACTATTCCTGCCACCAGCCCTTCTGCTTTCCAGCCTCCCCTTTATCCAGGCTTTCAAACCCCTTCATGATCTCATCCCAGTTTAGCTTACCAAACTCACCTGCACTAGTCAGAACCTTCCTGCCTTCAAAACCTTCCTGCCATCAAAACCATATTCAGTGCTTGTTCTACTGAACTTTTCTTTCTTAAAATATGCCCTCTCTCTCTCTTACTTTCCCATGGGTCATTTCTTCTTTCTGAGTACTTTCTTTTCTTCCTTGGCTAACTCACCTTTGAAATATTTTAATTACCACTTCCTTAATATTTCTTACTATCTTGCTGTTTAGCTATCTCTCTTCCCTGGTTAGACAGGCCAGTCAGACACCTTCTAAGTCACTGTTATGTCCATAGCTCTTAGACACACACCTGAATATGTACTTCATCCATAGGTGATGAATACATGACGAGATGTGTCCCTCACTCTTGTTCAAGAACTTATCAAAGTAAAAGATGGAAACCTGATAAAGCTGATGATAAATTTAGCTGCTTGAAATATCAAAGCAAATGAAAATATATGACACAAGTGAAATAAGGGAAGTCAGTGTGAGATTCAATTCAGACTTCTAATTCAGTGAAGAGCATAAAATCAATATTTACACCTGAGTCTCCTGAAAGACCCATGTTTTGCTTGTCTTGCAGTGTAGAAAAGAACGTGTGTTTCTTCTACTTTGAAACATAACATTTAGGCACCTTGATCTTAAATTGACTGATCCCCCAAAAAGCAATTATTAGTTTCCCACTGTCATATTATTATTATTTTGGAGGGGTCATATGACATGAGCTTGGTCATATGACATGAGCCATACTTCACTGAGTCCATGGCATTTTAATAACTTGAACTTAAAATAGTGAAAAAACAAATTATATTTGTTAGCCTCATGTGGTGCTAGAACTTCCCTTAGGGAATGATATGAGGAGCAAACTTTCCTCCAGTAGCAGAAGGGAAAAAAGAGGTCAAGATTTATGGAATGGAGCCGAAAGATTCTATGACTATTTCTCTCTGTTGGTATGTTTCTCATAGCACTCCCACTAGCTGATTTGCTTTAAAAAATGACCTTGTCTGTCTTATAGAATAAAACCCAAATTCTAGTTAAAGGGTTTATTTAATGTTCTATGACTTGAGTGATAGAAGATTGATGAAACAATCTTTGAAATCATGAAATGGTGAATTGATTGACATAATCGCAAATTGTTTACATAGAATCAGTTATTGGTCTTATTCCCTAAAAATATTTATGATTTGGATTTCTTCATGAGGGTACACTGATGGGAAAGGGATCATTTTTAAATTAAATATGAACATACATGTGAATATTTTAAAGACCACTTTAGTTTTCTTTAGTAATCTTTTCACAGTATCAAAAGTAGGTGATTAACATGTTACTGTCCAATCAATACCTGTCATTACCAGCAGATATTTTCAAGTCTGTCATCTCACTGAAACTTAGTAGTCCAAAAACAGAAGAAATTTGAGTAACAGTTATAAATGACTAAAGGAAATTAAGGGACCCCTTCTTTAAGATTCATTTACATCTGGTAGGAAACTGATCTTCCTTGCTAAATGTGGGTTAGATCGTAAATAGAATAGGGCATTGGATATACAGTGGGTCAGATTCAACCTGACAGTTTTTAGGTTGCTGGGCTAAACTTTCTCCCCATTTGGGAAGCATTGATCTGCCTGTTTTCATGGTCAAACATATCTTTTAATGGCTATACATGAGGAGAAAAGGTTACAAGTATTGTTTAGTTTCTGTTTTTTGTTTGTTTGTTTGTTTGTTTGTTTGACAGAGATAGCAAAAGAGCACAAACAGAGCACTAGAAGGAGAGGGAGGAAGAAGGGAGCCTGATGTGGGGCTGAATCCCAGGACCCTGAGACCATGACCTGAGCGAAGGCAGACACTTAACCATCTGAGCCACTCAGGCGCCCCTCGTTTCTATGTTTCTGTAGCCTTTTGCTACTAACTTTGTATATTACCAATCAGAAATACTTCTTTATGTTAAATATCAATTTTGTGATTTCTTCTCACACTTGAAGTGCATTGGTAGATTTGAGAATATGAAATAGAATGAGGACTGGAAAGAAAATAATAATAGTAATCATAACAATATTCATTCCATGTAATCTCTGTAAATGGAAATGCTTTGACTTCACCTGCTATCTCCTTTTTGTTAGGAAATTGCTGCTAAAATCACCTTTTGTCCCCGTTCCACATAACTGAGTCCACCTGACTTTTTCCCCCTAGGCTCCAACCTTTACCTTCTGAAACAATTCCAATGGAGACAGAAAGCCCTTAAGCAGCTTTAGACCCTCTTTGTTACTCTAAGTCATTGACTCCACTTTGACTCATATTAACACCACTATGGTAACTTTAAAAATATAACACTATCTGGATCTCATCCTCAGAGATTCTGATTTAATTGATTTAGGTTAGGGCTCAGGCCTCAGTATTTTTGTGATTTGATTTAAACCTAATGTGAATCCAGAGTTGAGGACTATAGCCTTTATTCCAAGACAAAATGAGATTGGCTTTCATATTCTATACCAAATCAGGTGTCCTGTGGGACCTACTCAGCTCTATAATTCTGGGAGCCAGATAAACACACCTGGGTCCTTGGAAGTTTCATCTCTCTTGGAATGTAATATTTCCAGAGTCCACCAGCAGACTTCATTTTGTTTCCTGAGTTGAAACTTCTTACAGTGTGTCATTCTAATAACAAGATTCTTGCCCCCAAAACTCAGTCTCAGAGAGGTCAAGTCATAGAGCGCATTAATAACGAAAACTGGATTTAAACACTGGTATTCTGAATTCACAGCCTGTGCTCTGAATCATACCAATGCATTAATCAGGATATTAGGCTATGCAGAAATTGATAAAACCTGAAATCTCAGTGGCTTGGCCCAATACCATTCTATTTCTTAATCACATCGGCAGCTCACCTGTGTGCCTCTCTCAAGTCATGACTCGGTGGCTCAGTCTCCTTCCATACGGTGAGCTCATCATCCCAGAATCCTTTGCTTCCAGTCACACAGACAGGCTGGGGTAGTAGAAGGGGAGGAAGAAACACCAAATCTTAACCAACCTTGAGAGGAAGTGACACATCACTTCCCACAGCCCTTCCCCTCCAAGATGCAGGAAAAGCTGAGAAATGTAGAGGAGCACATGGCTATTACTGTTTCTACAGCAACCCTGTTGCCCACAGATGCCTGCCTTAAGTGGATCTGCAGAATTAAAGATTATTACTCAATTCCCTGTGACTGTGTTGCTCCCTATTAAATCGGCTTCCTTCTGCACAATCAGCATTAATTTGTCAGGAGAATCTTTAATCCATAGTAATCACTTACACTGTAATTTGCTGTACTTCCTGTCTACACAGGCAATATAAGCTACTTGAATAAGTACAGTTTGCCTTATTCTGCCAGGCAACATAGTTTATATTGGCTAATTTTCTTCTTCCCGGTAGGAGAATTGTTATTTCTCAGGCCATTCCTTCTCCCTTCAGCCTGTCCTAATAGATGGGACAAGATGAAGGTTACCTGAGACATGCAAAAGAGACAAAACCATGGTGAGGACATTCTGATGGTTCAAACCCGGTATAACTCCCTCCCTGCAAGTTGCATTGCTATATGAGTGAGTAGACCCCTGACCTACTGGAATTTCAAAGAATGCAGTGAAACATTCAAGCACATTATAACAGCTACTCCTACAAATACACGGAATCTACCTGATTTTTGAATCTTTTATTCTCTTTATAAAAAAATATCACTTAAGATATCCTCCATACTAACTATTGCATCGTGGCATAGGCATTTTTGTCAAGATGCTTAAGACAAAACTATATCTATCCAAAGTAGAAATAATTAAGGGCAGACTAGATCATATTAGTGAGTACATGAAGTTATAATTACTTATGTATGGGACACCCGGATGGCTCAGTAGGTTAAGCTTCTGCCTTCAGCTCAGGTTGTGATCTCAAGGTCATGGGATCAAGCCCCACATCGGGCTCTCTGCTCAGCAGGGAGCCTACTTCCCCCTCTTTGCCTGCCTCTATCCTTACTTGTGATCTCTCTCTGTGTGTCAAATAAAGAAATAAAATCTTTTTTAAAAAATTACTTATGTAACATATGTAATACTACCTTGATGATTAGTTACATCTCCAGACTTGAGATTGTTACTTATATTGGCAATAAGTGAGATAAGAAATACTGAAAAGAGATATTCTCTTTCCACATCAGAACTTGAAGTGATGTTGGAGGAAAGATTTGTTTGAATAAATATAGCTTAAATTACAATTAGCCAATACTCATAAAAATCTCTTCTTGTTGGACTGTAATTAATTATCATACTGAAATTTAACTCTTCTAATCTTTTCTCAATGTTCATTAGGCTGAGATTTCCACCTCTGGTTTGCTTTCCTTTGCTTGACCTGCAGCAGCTCTATTATTTAAGTGGAATTTCTGCTAATTGGCTATGGTAAAAGGGAGCTGGAGAGGACCTCTGGCCTCATCTGATCCAATTAGATTCTAACTGCACAAAGACCTGAATCAGATAAGATTTCATGAAGCAAACCAAAAATAGCTCAAAGATTATTATTTTTACTATACATTTTAGAGGTTTCATGAGAGTAGTTTCAGAGAAGGATAGTTAAGAGTTCATTGATTGTAAGTTGAACATGGGTCAGTCAGTCCTGAGAGATGGGTGAGCGCCGTTCCGTGGAGAAGAGTTCACTGATTGTATAAATAAAACAAACATCCTATCCATGCATGTTCATTATGCTAAAAATGTATGTAATACAATATTAAAGAGTAGATATGCTTTTATAAACATATTCATCTTTGGAAACCACACTTGGTTAAAGTCAGACCAGAAGTCAACAAGGTTAAGGATAGTTTACCCCCTGTCCTCTATATGGCATCTTCTGGGCTGGACTCTTCCTTTCTTCCCTATGACAGATCTCTTCCCTGGGAGAGGTAAGTTCTGGTGAACTAAATCCCACTGAAGTGTCACACACTTACAGGGTATTGTTGCACCGTGGAAGCAGATTCAATGACTTTTAAGTCCTAGGAGTGTCCAAAAGCTTTGGGTGACTGGTGGGACACAGAATTATGATAATCCTTTTGGAGTTTGAACTTAATGACTTTAAGGTACTAACTCTACCTTCTATGTTGTTCTTGAACTCCCTCCTCTCCACCTTCTTCCTTACCCCACTACCATGGTCAGGCTCAGTCTCACACCATCTTTTGTCCAGTTAATTACAATGACCTCATAATAGGACTGCCTGGTCACAGCATGGTACCCAGCAACTCCACTCCACATTACTCCTAGACTGACCTGTGCTTACAGCTTTTCACTTGTTTTCCATTAATCCCAAGAAAAAGGCCAAGTTCTTGAGAGTGTCATTGAAAATCCTCCCGATCTGCCCCCAAACCCTGGTGCACTCGCCAGCTTCACCTCTTTACTCTTCCAGCAGCCCTTGATTTTTCATGGTCCCTTAAACATATCCTGGTATATTTCATTCCTGTAGTCTTTGTCTTGTTCTTTTGATCTTAAATATGCTTCTGCTCTAACCTCCTCAATTTCCTTTAAGTCCTAATCTTCCTTTATTTTTTTTAGAGATTTCTTTATTTATCTAAGGGGGGAGGAGAGGCAGAGAGAGAGGGAGAGAGAGTCCAAGCTAAGCAGATTCCCAGCTTAGCACAGAGCCTGTTGTAGGGCTTGATCTCACAGCACTGAGAGCACAACCTGAGCTGAAACAAAGGGTCAGATGCCCAACTGCTGTACCACCAAGGTGCCCCAAGTCTTGATGTTCTTTTAAAATTCAGAAGAGATTTACTTCCTTCAGGAATCCACCCCCAAACACACTTATATCCTCACACCCTTTTTATTCACACTCTTTTATACACCTAATCTCCACTCACACAACACAGCACACATGCTGTCACATTTGGATTAGACATGTCCTCTGCTCTTGTAGAACCTGGTCTCTGCTTCCCCATTTGCACTTACTGCCATGCATTATAATTACATGCATCTGTGTCTTCCTCAGTTTTTTGTCTTTCTTGAATCTCCAACAACATATCTAAGCTAGAAGAAATACTAAAAGGAGTTTGATATGGCATAGTTTATGATCCTCTCCAACCCTGAGTTAAATGATTTTTTTTGAAATAAGGTCTGCTAGGATAGATAGCCACTAGAAATCCTCATAGTTCCATACCTGCAAACCTGCCGGAAGTTTACCTCTTTGACTTTATGGCATCAATTCTATATTTAGGTGAAAGACAGACAAAACTGAGATTTGGGAGCATTTGTCTCTTTCTTTATAATTGTAGCTCATATCCATAAATCCAGACTTGGACCTGGAATCCTAATAATGTCATCTACACAAAGTTATAGTGTATGTGAATATCTGTGTCATCATAAGCCAAACCCCTTGCCTCTGCTCCTGAACCAATTGGACCATTTCCCCCATGTCTTTCCCCATTTGTTACATATTGAAGGTCTGGAAGCAAACATGTGACCTAAGGTGGGTCAGTTGTGATATGCCTGGCTGTGGACCCACCTCCACATGGGTCCCCAGCTGTAGCTGGGCCAATCACATTCCTTCACTAGAATTGTATGTACTGGAATGAGACCTGGTTGAAATCAGTTTTTCTCTCATGGGCAATTGCAAGGCATAAAAAAACTCAGAAACTGTTGAAGTTATATAGAGGCGGTCACCTACAGTGGGAAAGAATAATTATAATGAAATGATAAGGATGTGTTGCTTGCAATGTTAAGCATGTATTGCTTGTGAATGGTTTTAAGAATCATTGAAATAAGCATGAGGCTAAATCCTATGAGGAAGCCAAAGTTCTCACTTCTGATCAAACACATCAGGCTAGCACAGGTGAGGTTGTGAGCAAGGCCTTCAGAGAGTTGTGATCTAACAGCAGCTCTTGGGTCTGGGCAGTTCCAGGCTCCTGAGAGCTGTTGCAGTTAATAAATGTCAGAACAGAACAAATCATTGGCCAATCATTGGCAGGCCCAAAACCAGAGATGGCCTCAGCAGACAGTGACCAATTGAAGGCTTGTCTCAGGTGAGGATGGGGTCTTCCTAAGGTCCAGGAAGAGGATCACAGTTGTTTGGGTGTGAAGGCCACCTGATAATGTAGAGTCTAGCAGTTGGTAGAATCACATGAAGAAACACGAGGTTGGGCAGCATGTGGGCTCACTGCCAAGGACCCATTACATTATCAAGGTCTGTTACCTGCTTCAGCATTTAATCTGGAAGGGTTTACAACCACCAACACACACCCAAGTCCTATGGGAACATTAAACGTTAAATGTCTAGGCTTGGAGGATAGCTGTTAATCTGCCAGCTCAATAACTGTGTGAGCTTCCATATTTATTTGAAACTCTCCAAACTGGAGTCAATGGAAAGGAAAACAGATTGCTCTAAGTACTCTGAATCTTCGTAATCAGATTCAATCTCTTACATCTTAAACAAATCTCAACAAATAGATTTTCAGTAGAAATCCTCATAGTCACTGTTAAAAAACTGGATTGTAATTTTTTTTTCCTACTCAAAATACAACTAAAAAAAGGTACAGAAAGAAAAAGATAGTCCTGCCTAAAGTAATTATCATAAGCAAGTTAAGGTAATTAGCTCAGTATGAAATTTCAGCAAAGGTTACTTCAAAAGGGTGAACTGTGCCAAAGCAATATAGTTATATAGAAGCAGTTGGAAATTTTTTTAGATTTGAAAAGCAAAAGGCAGTAGAACCTGTGTGCAGTGGCGGTATCTATTTAAATGTAGCTTATGATTGCATATCTGATATAGTCTTGATTTCAGCACATTTTTATGAACGGCATATTGTGCAGCAAGCAGCCATTGCCCACAGGGAAGACATTCTGCACTCTGGCCTCTGGCTTACTCCCCTATTCATTCAGTCTTCAGAGCTTCAATTTCCGGCATATTCCAGGAATCCTCTCTCTCCTCTTCCTCTCTGCTTTCTGTTGAGACTTTGTTCGTCTTTATATGCCTAGTGCTTAAAAGAGTGAAGAGACTTCATAAACAGTTGTTGAATGGATGAGAGAATGAGAGAGGGCAGTCTGCTGGAATATAACCAGCTCTGTGGTGGGAATTAGGACCCCTAATTTTTTACCATGAAATTGGCTAAAAGACCTCTATTTTCACCTTTCACAGATTTGGTTTTCTCACCTGCAAAACAAGTGGGTCTGTTTCTATTTCACTACAGTACCCTGCAGATCAAAAACCTTTTATATGCAGCTAAGAGGTATTAAGAAATCATTACTGAGGGCCACCTGGGTGGCTTAGTGGGTTAAGCCTTTGCCTTCGGCTCAGGTCATGATCTCAGGGTTCTGGGATCGAGCCCCGCATCAGGCTCTCTGTTCAGCAGGGAGTCTGCTTCTCCCTCCCCGTCTGCCTCCCCCTCTGCCTGCCTCTCTGCCTACTTGTCATCTCTCTCTCTCTCTCTCTCTCTCTCTCTTTGAAATAAGTAAATAAAATCTTAAAAAAAAAAAAAGAAAAAAGAAATCATTACCGCTCTGTTTAGTGTATGACATTCATATTGTTAAAAAAAAAAACAAAACACCAGCTCTCTTTTGCTGAGTACAATCAAATTCTGTAATTATTTTCTTGTCTTAGTCTTATACACCTAGCCATCGATCTAAAATTCTTGAAGGCAGGTCCCATGTATCATTCAGCTTTCATCTCAGCACCCAGAGTAGTGGTTAGCACATGGTAGAGGCCCAGTACCTATTTCGTGAGTGAAATGTGGATGTTGCTCCCTAGTGACAACCATTTAGAATTGCAGACAATAATGACAGAACTAAATCAAACACTTCAAGGGCATGACTGGAAAATAAACTGATCTATGTGTGGGTCAATACTACTTTTCTAAATATTGGTGTCTAATAAATATGAAACGAAATGAAACATGTTCATGTATTTGCATGAAAAAATAAAGGTCTGGAAGCTTTTGGAACTATGAGTTACTGCGTTTAGACTTTGACCCACGGTACATTATACTGTGCTATCCCAAGGCTCTGTTGGCAGCTAATCAGGTAATGACTCTTGGAATCCATGCAGTATACAGAACATATCAAGTAATACAGTTCAGGAAATCTATCAGGTTGCTGTTTTCCTAAAAAAGTAAAATGTACTCATCTTAACAAATTATTATTAATATTACTATTATTTTATTATATGAATTTGATCTTCATTGAACTCACTTTATAAATCTACTATAGTAATTGGGTACTTGTTCATAAAATTTGGTCAGTGGAGATAACTGGAACCCAACCACTTCTCAAAGGTTGCCTTCTGGTTTGAATTATTCTTGCTTTCTTCATCAATAAAATCATTTACCATTGAACTCCAGTGATGAAATGTTATTGTGGAGATCACCCTACCAGTCACAACACATTCAAGACCATTTGTTATTCTCATTTTGCATCCTCTTTGACATCTAGGTGATGTAGAGATTTCTTGAAGGTCTCTCACTGTCTCATACAAATTTAGTCCTACATAAGATGTAAGATGAATGAACCCAATTTAATCGAAGTTGGATGCAGTCTCATGCTTCCTTAGTTCTGGTATTTTTTGGGGGGGGGGGGCTTTTCACAGGGATCTCAGAATACTTATATGCTCCTTAAAACTGCTATTCCATATTAAAGATTTCTTTTTGTTTACACTGTATGCTAATCTTGGCAAAGGAGCTGTATCAGGTAAGCTTAGGTCAAGCATTGTATCACACACACACACACAGAGTGAGAGAGAGAGAGAAACTGAAATAACAAAGGTTTTAATGAAAATTTTTAAATAGTTTGTTTCTCTCTAATGTAAAGGAAATCCAGAGATAAGCAATTAAAGGATCATACAGCATGTCCATCAAACTCACACCTCCTCCTCCCTCCCTAGGAGGGCTGTCTTCATTTCAGAAACCAGGATGGATGGAGAGACAAAAAGCCCATTCAAGCAATCTTTTAAGGAGGTTTCCTGAGAGAAGTCACAAAATATTTTACTTACAACTTACCTTCCAGAATTTTATCACATTAAAAACAAACAAACAAACTAGTTTTAAGAGTACCTGGAAGATAATAGTCTTTATTTCAGGTAGGCATGTACCTAGTTAACCATCAGGAATTCTTTTATCAAGATAGGGGTGCCTGGGTGCTGCAGTCAGTTGAGCATCTGACTCTTGGTTTTAGCTCAGGTCATGATCCCAGGGCCTGGGATCGAGCCCCACAATGGGCTCCCTGCTCAGTGCGGTCGGCCTGAGATTCTCTCCCCCTCTACCCCCGCTGCTTGTGCTTGCTCTCTCTCTCTCTCAAATAAATAAATCTTTTTTTAAAAAGAGTTATTTTAGCAAGGGAAACATAGAAAACAGATACTGAGGTAGACAACTATCTACCACAGGAATTGAGTCAGTAAATTAGGTATATTTATTCATTTAAAGAAACAATGGGTTCATTTTGGCAGCACATATTACTAGAGAAACATTAATTTCTAATTTTATTATTCTGAGGATAACAGAGAAATTCCTTGTAAAGCCCTCCCCCACCAAGCATATGTTGAATGAGGTTAGTAAAGTGGACTAGCATGAAAAAGGGCAAAAATAAATACATTGGGCATATTTGAATTTTGCAGGATTTTTTTTTTGCAAGTCATATAGATTTATTGGGACAATCTTATGGATTGATATTTCTATCCTCCTAAAATAAGCATTTTAGGGATTATAACAATATTTGGTTATAATTTAACCACTTGAAATTATAGTAGGCTTATTTGATTTATGTATAGATATAAAGTAGCTAGCTGAAGAGAGATACAGACATAGACACGGGTAGTTCTGGGATCCTGTTGTTATTAATGGAAGGTATAGAAGTAAATACTCATATTAAGAATCATACTCCAGGGGTGCCTGGGTGGCTCAGTGGGTTAAAGCCTCTGCCTTTGGCTCGAGTCATGATCCCAGGGTCCTGGGATCGAGCCCCGCATCGAGCCCCGCATCTGGCTCTCTGATCAACAGGGAGCCTGCTTCCCCCTCTCTCTTTGCTTGCCTCTCTGCCTACTTGTGTTCTCTGTCTGTCAAATAAATAAATAAAATCTTTAAAAAAAAGAACGATACTCCATTGAGCTTGTTTTTCTATTCTTATCATTCTGTAATAATTTATTAAAGCAAAGAGAGAAAATGAATGCATCATTTTTAAATTAAGCAATTCAGAGTTTTACTAAATCATATACCTTACCAATTGCCAGTAGGTTTAGAATAAAATACTGGTTTTAAAGACTTCCAAACATGAAAATATTGTACTACAATATTTTAATGCATTGGCTAAAAGAACAATGACTGTGCAAATAGGATGGATTGAAGAAAAAATTTTGCCAAGTTTTATTCTGCTCATATGTGCATTTTACTTTCAGTACTAGAGTTGGAATATTTTTTCTTTGCTTTAATTCATCACATATGAATTATCATAAATAAATAGGATTATTTAGTGTTCCTTCTTTAATAAAAACATAAAAATTCTTCAGCTTCACCTCCACATTTTCATTATAATAGATGAACCCATTTTAAGTTTATTCTTTTGAAATTGTGGTCATTTTTTTTCTAGAAAATTCCAAAAATTTTACCTCTCACTTATTTTCTATGTATTTTTTAAAAACTCTTTTGTTTATGAAAAGTTTCTCCTAATGGAAATACTTTGTGATTCTGCTTGCATCTTATATAGGCGTCAAATATCTCTGTGGCCCTTTTTTATCTTCCTATTTTAATAGGACTGGTGTTAATTAAATTATTGCATAGACTATTCATAAGTCCTTTGTATTACGCTGTTTTATAAAATACATTTGTAAGTTGGTCATGTCAGTGAAGAAGGGAAATGATACAGTAGTAGTATTCTTCTCATATCTCTTATTTACCTCAAACATTACTTAATTGTAAAACCCAGTCAAGGTACCTGTATTAAGTTGCTGCATAGCAATGTCGAGCCTAAAACTGTGTTGTAAATATGACTGTGCCAATTGCAACATTATCAGAATCTCTTTTTTCTTACGAAAAGCTATTCACAGAATGAAGTATATTATCTCAGAGCCTTGTTATAAATCACAGAATCACAGTATCACTTAGAGCCACTACAAATGCATTTATCATCTTAAATACAGAGTCTCATTCTGGTACACATTTTCGGTCTATAATTTCATTCAAATTTTTTTTCATTATCAGCGAGTGATCAGTATCTACCTATGGAGCTAACAAAAGACACTAATCGATACTCACAAAGACTTTGGGAGAACAGAGAAGGAAGCATGTGGGGTGTTTTCCCTCCTGACAGGAACCAATTCTCCTTCCAAAGGAGTGCCCTATAATTCAGTCCGGACACTAAGTCCCTGGAGTCAGCATCAGACTCCACAGGTTTAAGGGCTTAGTCTCACAAAACTGCCCTCCTTTCAGATGCCAATCACAAGTTTCAGGTCCCTGAGTTACCCACACTTCCATCTAAGTTGGTTGCAAAATCAGGGACTCCCACAACCCCTTCCTTCAGGTTTGAATCAATGACGGAGGTCACAGGACTCAGGAAAGCACTTTGCTTACCATCACCAGTTAATTATAAAGGATGCAATTCAGAAAGAACAAAACGAGAGAAATGCACAGGGCAAGGTTTAGGGGGAGGGGCCTGGAGTTTCCAGAACTTCCAAGCCATTTTCAGGAGTTCCCCCCAACCAAAGCACTATCAGTGTGTTCACCAACCCAGAAGATCTCTGAAACCCATCATGCAGGGGTTTTTAATGGAGCTTTCCTTGTGTGTGTATGTTTGAATGACTAGTCACTGGTAATTAATCTCCAGCCCCAGCCCCCTTTCCCAGAGGTTATAAATGGGGCTGAAAATTCCAACCCATTAATATACTTAGGTCTTTCCAGAGACGAGTCCCCTTCTTAAACCTGTCTAAGTGGCCTTCAGACACCAGTTATCTCGCTAGCGTACAAAAGACACTTTGATCACTCCAGAGATTTTGAGGGTTTTAACAACTGTGTGCCAGGAACCTGAGAACAAAGATCAAATATTTCTTTCTTACTGAACCACAAAGCATGAGTCATGTTTTTATTGAAGTAGCGTCAGAAATGTACTACAGTAAGTATCAGTGGGGGTAATCAGAAAGAATATTTAAGCCTTGCAATCCTTGTGAGTTTCTAATTAATGGAATTAAAAGATCTTCCAAATACCATAGACTGTTAGATTTTCAGTACAAATTGCCCTGTCAGTGGCACCACTTGCTCTGTCATAATATCATTAGTAGCATAATTTTTTAGAAAAAGTCATCTAGGGAAAGGCAACATTAATTTATTAGCAAGCGAATCAAATCAGAAATCGCTATACTTTTCCTACAACAGGTGAGGGAGTAAATATTTTAGACTTTACAGCCATGTGGTCTCACAAGTATTCAGCTTTGACCCAGCACGAAACCAATCAGGCAACATGGAAACAAATGGGTTGAGCGTTATTCCAAAAAAAACTTTATTTGCTAAAACAGCTTGGCGGTGGGGGGGCCCTATGTGGCCCAGGGTCTTAGTTTGCTTACTACTGGACTAAACTGAGTACAAAAGTATTTACCATAATAAATGATTATAATGGATAATTAAAAAGATAATTTGCTTTAACAACCTTGGATTTTTGCATATTGGTCACTGTATATAACAAAAAAAACTATTTTTGTTTAGTACCAAGTGTATAGTTTTTTTTAAATACCATAAGAAGATAATTATTTCTGAAATTTTTTAGAATTCATGAAAAATTTTGTAGTAGCTTCCTGAAGACAGAAAATCCTCTTTGCATACATACTTAACCAAATTGTGCTTTATAATCCAGAAATCAGCAACTGAAGTTAAAAAAAAAATTAACAGCATTAAAAATAAGTTAGATTTCTTTCTTTTCTCAAGAAAAATGCCCTTTCAGGTTTAATTTAATAGTAAAGAGGTGCCTATAAGAAATACTTCCACTATATTACAGATGACCAACAGACACATGAAAACATGCTCAACATCACTAATCAGCCACTAACCAGCCACTCCAAGATATAATCTTACACCGGTAAGAATTGCCAGTATCAAAAGGACAAGAAAAAGGGGCGCCTGGTGACTCAGTTGGAGGAGCATGTGACTCTTGATCTTGAGGTTGTGAGTTTGAGCCCCAGGTTGGGTGCAGAGATTACTTAAATAAAGAAATATTTAAAAAGAGAGAGAAAGAAAGAAAGAAGAACAGAGAGAAAGAAAAAGGAAGAAAGAAAAAAAGAGGACACCAGGGTGGCTCATTTCATTGAGTGGCTGCCTCTAGCTCAGGTCATGACCCTGGGGTCCTGGGACTGAGCCTCACATGGCAGGGCTCCCTGCTTAGCGGGGAGTCTGCTTCTCCCTCTTCCCTTCCCTCTGCCCCAACCCTGCTTGTGCTCTCTCTCTCTCTCTCTCTCAAAGAAATAAATAATATCTTTTTTTAAAAAAGACAAGAAATAAAAAGAGTTGGTGAGAATGTAGAGCCAAAGGAACAATTGTGCACTGTTAGTGCAGCCACTGTGGAAAATAATATGAACGTTCCTTAAAATATACATATATTTTTGCATTTATAGATACTAAGTATAATATGTACATTACATATTTATGTATGTTATGTGTTTATATATCTATATACATATACATATGGTGGAATATTATTCAGCCACAAGAAAGGATAAGATTTTTGCCATTTGCAATAACATGGATGGAACTAGAGGGTATTATGCTAAGCAAAATAAGTCAATCAGAGAAAGACAATCATCATATGATCTCAATGATACCTGGAATTTGAGAAACAAGACAGAGGATCATAGGGGAAGGGAGGGAAAAAAGAAACAAGATGAAACCAGAGAGAGAGACAAACCATAAGAGACTCTTAATCTCAGGAAACAAACTGAGGGTTCCTGGGGGGTGTGTGTGGGAGGCGTGGGGTGGCTGGGTAATGGACATTGGGGAGGGTATGTGCTATGGTGAGTGCTGTGAATTGTGTTAAGTCTGATGAATCACAGACCTTTACCTCTAAAACAAATAATACATCATATGTTAATAGAAAAAATAAAAAATAATAATGACAACACCAAATGCTATCAAGGATGGAGAGAAATTGGATGTCTCCTACTCTACTGGTGGAAATATAAAATAATACAACCATTCTGGAAAATATTTCGGCAGTATTTTTCAAAAATTGAACATATACTTGTCAAATAACCCAGCAATCCCACTTTTGGGCATTTATCCCAGAGAAATGCATACATACATTCACACAAAAACCTGTACATGATTATACATAGCAGGCTTAACTGCAAAAGCCAAAACTGGAAATAACCAAAATGTCCTGCAAATAGGTCATGGGTAAATGAACTGTGCTATTTCCATATCAGGAAATATTAGTTAATAATAAAAAAAGAATGTATTAGTACACAGAAAGGCTAGGATAGATTCCAAGGGCATTATGCTGAGTAAAAAAAAGTCCACCTCAAGAGGTAACATACTATATGATTCCATTTGTATGACACTCTCGACATTAAAAAATTACAAAAATGGAGAACAGAGTAGTGATTCAAGCAGTTATTAATGGTGGGGGGAGGGCTATTGGTGTGACCATAAAGGAGTAGCACAACAGAAATCTTTCTGATAATGGGGTAGTTTTGTACCTTGCTTGCCATAATGATCCCATGATCTCTGCATGTGTTCAAATGACACCAACGATACACACACTTTATACTAATGTCAATTTCCTGATTTGGGTGTTATACTCTAGTCCCCTAAGATGCAACCACTGGAGGTTACTGGGTGGAGGATACACAGGACCTGTCTCTGTTCATTTTATAACTGTCTGTGAATCTGTAAATATTTCCAAATAAAAGCTTAAAAAGGAAAATATGTATACTCTGCAATCCATTCTTTCAAAGAAAGTATATTCCCTACATTTTTCAAGATGTTTATGACGCCAAATTTCTCAAGTTAATAGCTTCTCTCTTTCCAACAGTTGATGAAACCAAATTATTCATATGCCAGAAGGTTACTCTTTGTTTATTGTTTCTTTTAATTAATAATGGAGTAAATAATTCTATAAATGTTATACTTGCCATGTCTTTAATAACAAATTTACAGTTGCTAATGGGTATCAAAAGATCAAGGACACCAAAATCATGATTTAATCAGAAACCTCATTTAACACATTAGTTGCCACCTCATTACTGACCTCACAAGCAGGCACTTTTGCTGGAGCTGCCAACAGGAAAACAAAATGTGACTAATTTTCTACTTTCCTCTATTTAAAAAATGAATTAATGAATACAAATATGTCCCAATTTGATATCTTAGCAGCTTCTGTAACACTTATTTGGAAACTCTATGCCTGAATAATTGGGCCATTGATTATTTCTGGAACATAAACTAAGCCCTCCAAATCAATCTTATTTGGACTTCAAAATTACAATAAAAGGGTTTCCAGATTACTTTTGGTTTACGTATTTCAAATTATCTTCTTTGATGAATCTCTCTTTTTTGAAAAGTCTTGTTTATTAAGCTGCTGGACTCAGCCATTCTTTAATCATTGATAGCAGCACATCCAAATATGTCTCACATTCTGCTTTCATAATTTACTAACATAGTTAAGATGTGTGTAAGAATATTTTTAAAGATTCTATTGGAATTCTTAGTGGTATCATTTTCTTAAGAGTGGGAAAAGCCATAAAAAGAAAATCTCTTGTGAAAAGTACAAATACAGGTTCACAACTCCTTATCTGCAGTTTTGAAATCCTCAAAAACAAACAGCTATGGAAACTGAAATGTTTTATGTAACTGACTTGATGGCAAGACTGAACACAAAGGAATCTTGGGTTTTTTTGCTAGTCTCTAGGGAATCCACGGCTATTAGTATCCTCACCTTTACTACAGGAATGTAAATGTATGTATGTGTGCTCAGGATGCTGGCCTTGGAAGTCTCCTACAATATATGGTATATGTACTATATTCCCTTTCCAAAATCTTAACATTTATGACTTATGAGATAGACCTGACCCCAAGGGTTTGGGATGAGAATTACAGACCTGTCTTAAAAAAGTATAGGATAGGGGCACCTGGGTGGCTCAGTCGTTAAGCATCTGCCTTTGGCTCAGTTCATGATCCCAGGGTCCTGGGATGGAGTCCCACATTAGGCTTTCTGCTTGGCGGGGAGTCTACTTGTCCCTTACCCATTCCTCCCTACTTGTGTTCCCTCTCTCTCTGTCTCTCTCTCTGTCAAATGAATAAAATCTTAAAAAAAAAAAAAAGGAAGGAAGAAAGAAAGAAAAGTATTGGATAGATATTTATATAGCACAAAAGTTAGAAATTATTTATCTGACAAATGAGTCCAGGAGTACAGATATTTCATGATATGAAATTTGAGAGGAGAATCAGGTAAGTACCGAGGTGACCTTCATTTAGTTAATAAGAAAATTAGGGGGGTGGGAGGCATTCAGCAACTTGTACAAAGAACAGCTGGAACCTAGGCATTGTGGTTTTAGAAATCATGCTTTTAAACCACAAAAATGTTGTTGCTGAAAACTTCTTCCGAATGGCTCCACCGTCACAGCACAGTGAGACTGAGTCTCTGATCTAAAGCACCAGAATTTTATGGAAGTTCATACTCTTATAGGCAAAACCCTAGGCTCCAGTAGAGTGTCAGTCTGGCTCAAACATGAAATTGGAGGATCCTTTTAAGGGGAGAAATGAACAGCCCCAACAAAAATACCATGAGAACTCTTAGACTGTAGATTTCACCTGTGCAATGTCGGCGGACCACCGTGAACTTCCAAGCAGCTCCTCTGGGCTTCTTTTTTAAAGAGCTGAAGATTCAGGATCACTAGACATTTAAGGAAAATATCAAACATGAAACAGATCAAAATAAAAAGGAAACTAAAAAGGACAGGAGGTAATACAAAAGTAGAGAAAGTTTAAAATATATGTGTGTATGTATACATACATATTGTTAGTACCTTCTGGGATTAGGAAGAGAAACCATATCAATGAAAGCAAAACAGGACTCAATAAAATAGGGAGGTGGGTACTTTGGAGGATAAGATAGAGCACCCAGAAATTAAACATATAATAGCTGAACATGAGAAGTTCAACAAAACTTTGGAAGTAAAGTCAATGAAATTCCCCAGAAAGTAGTTCAAGAAAACAGAAATCAGAAAAATTAGAGAAGTTATCCCAGAAGTGCTTTCAGAATAGGCTTCCAGAAAGAGAAACAGATAAAATGGTGGAAAGGAAATTATCCATTTATGGCACAGTTTCAAGAACTGAAGAATGAGTGTCTAGACATGAAAATTCCTAGGAGCCTAGAAAAATAATTGTTAAAAAATCCAAGTGCATTATGCAATTTCATAATACCAGTAGTAAAAAGAAAATGCTAAGAACTTCTGATAATTGTTCAAAAATTTTCTAAAACTTTGGGGGTGAGGATAACAACAGACATACGGAAAGATGGGAGCTCATGGAAATTCCTTAAACAAAGTAAGTAAGTGTAACAGAAATGAGAGGTAACCATGGTGCCTTGCTTGGCTCAGCAGTAAGCAATGACGTGGTAATATAAATCCTAAAAGAATAAAGTTTGTCTGTGGGATCTAAATTCCCAAATACTATGAAAGGAACCAATAGATAATACAAAATTTTAAAAAACTAAAAGAATGTAATTGCATTACTGAGAAATAGGAAGAAAGTTACTAAAACAGGGGTGCCTAGGTGGCTCAGTCAATTAAGTGTCTGACTTCATCTCAGGTCAGGATCTCAGGGACCTGAGAACTGAGCCCCTCATCCAGCTCCAAGCTCAACAGGGAGTCTGTTTGCCCCTCTCCCTTTGTCTTTCCCCCTTCTCCTGCTTGTGCTCCCAGTGTCTCTCTCTCTAATAAACAAAACCTTTAAAATTTAAAAAAAAGGGGGGGATACTAAAACAATATTTAAAAGAGTTGAAATGGTTACTTCTGGGGAGGGGGTACCCAAATTAGAAAGCAAAAATTTTCTTCATTGTCCCCTATCTATAAAATATACATTCAAAAATTTGAAATGTAAGAATATAACTTTCTCCTTGCAATCATTCTATTAATACTGGTATTTTGTTAATATCTGCCTTTTCATTTGTGGTGTTATTATTAAGTTAACCAGGAATCATGAACATTTCACCTCAATCCATGTGGAGCACTTCACCCTTTTTAATCACCATATAGGATTCATTCTCTGGTGTATTACTATTATTATTTTTTTGTCATTTGGATATTAAGGTTTCTGATATCTTGCTATTAGCAACAATATATTGTCAAACATCCTCATTACATTATTTGTGCCCACATGTGCTGCATTTCCTCAGAAAGCATTGCTAGAAATGTTACTGCTGGCTGAAAATCTGCATCTTTTCACAAAGATTTATCCATTACTTTCCAAGGTGTGAACAAATGTAGACTCCTTCAAATCATATTATCTCACATAATGATGAGGTTAACTCTTTCACGCAGTATTTTTTCTTTCTATGATTTTGTTGTGAGAGATAAAACCTTCTGGAGAAAAACATAATATTAATAGAAGAGAGGTTTTCCTTGCATTATTACTGAATTTAATGAGAATACCATTTGTCATAACTGTTTTCTTAATAGTTTTTTTAAACATTTGGTTTATTTTTCTGTATTCTGTTAAAAAAAAATTCCAGTTCTATTTTGTGAAGAGTTTTAATAAAGATAAACATTAAATTTTATTTAATATTTTGACATTTATCAAGTTGTTTTCAGTAAATGTGTACTCACCGACAATAAGTTCTTTGCAGTTTAAATAAGCAGCAGAATGGTTTTTTCATTATTATTTTATAAAGCATATCTGAATAATTGTGATTCATAAAAATACATGGATTTCTAAAGCCAGAATCTGAATGATAGGTTTACTGTACTGGAAGAGGATTCCCTGAAAGCTTATAACTTTTTCTTATCTATTAAAATACACAAGACTACTTACTTGACTGATTCAGGGAATTATCTTTTTTTTAATATCCTTAAGGAGATTTGCCAAAGAGCATTTGTCATTTAGTCATGGAGCTGTATTTGAAAGGCTTATGAACCTTTTCAATAAATGTACTTTTGTTTTCCTTTTTTAGGGGCACGGCAATTGCTGGCATAGTGTTTGGAATTGTATTCATCATGGGGGTCATCGCTGGAATTGCCATTTGTATCTGCATGTGTATGAAAAACAACCGTGGGACCCGGGTGGGCGTCATCAGGACCACTCACATCAATGCCATCTCCTCCTATCCTGGTAAACACAATCGCTCTCTCCTTCTGAAGGAAGAGTCAGATTCATTAGTTATGCTCTACTGCTTGGATAGAGGAAACATTGAACACTTTCAATGCAATGACCTCCAAGAATGTAGGGCATTTCTAAATTAACGCAGACTGAAGTTCTATTTCAATGGAGATTACTTAGGTCCAACTAATAAAATCTAGCTCACATTTGAAAGTATTCATATTTGTAATGCTTGTCTTCTTGCCTACAATTCCCAACCAGCCAGAGTTAAGAGAACTACACAGTTCATATCCACTGTGTCTACCTGCCAGAGTTCTGAGAAGTAATTATAGAGAAAGTATAAGTGACATTTCTTAACAAACTGCATCTGATTTAATAGGTATGTATGTCTTAAGAAAAAAGATGGAATAAAATTTTTTTTAAGATTTTATTTATTTATTTGACAGTGAGAGAGATCACAAGTAGGCAGAGAAGTAGGCAGAGAGAGAGGGGAAGCAGGCTCCCTGCTGAGCAGAGAGCCCAATGCGGGGCTTGATCCTAGGACCCTGAGATCATGACCCGAGCTGAAGGCAGAGGCTTAACCCACTGAGCCACCCAGGTGCCCCTGGAATAAAATTTTTATGTGTCCTCTGTATGCAAAGAAAACATAACATAATATGAAAATGTTTAACTTTTAAAATTTTTAATTTTTAAAATTTTTTTAAGTTTTAACAATACGAAAATTCTTAACATAGAGCAAAGGTAATACATTAATAATTTGACAGGTATTTGGTGAGAATCTGCTAGAAGTTCTACATATAAATATATTGAATATGTATGACTCCGTAAACAAAATACTGCAGTTTGCATTAGGTAATTGCTCAGTAGTGTTTTCTAAGTCAGTCTGTATGTATGTTTGTCATTTGACATATAAAAAGCAGTCAAGTTTGAATCTAACACATTCTTAGAAAGATAATTTCCTATTGACAGCACATCCTTCCTTAGCCCCTATAGAGAAGAAGGTCCCTTCTACATGCAACCTGCCCCATGTATCAATTCCCTAAAAACCTTCCTCTCTTAACTTTTTCCCTATCAGTTTCAACTTGAGGGAGCAAATTTCAGATGAACGTGAGAATGATCCCTTCTCCTGTTCCTCTTTTGTCAGTTCTTCCTCTTCTCCAGTGTCCTCACGTTGGAGTGTCTCAGGGGTCAGCCTTTCTTTTTCTAGACTGTATCTACACTTACATCATTTGGTCTCACAGTATTAAGTACTATTTATATGTTAATACCTCCCAAAGTTATAAACCTCCATTCCAAACCTCCTTCCTGAATTTCAGATGCATTTGATCCCACTGCCTGCTGGACATCTCAGCTTGGATGTCTCATAGCTATCTCAAGTTGAACATGTCCGATGCTATACTCCTGATCATCCCCCCAAACCTCCTCTACTCACAGCCTTTTTCCTCTCAACTGATGACATCTCTGGACTTCCAGTGGCTTAGGCCAAAAATCTTTGAGTCACCCTTGACTCCTCACCTCCATCAAACCTACACACAAACTACTAGGATAACTTCCAGTTCCATCTCCAAGTATATACAGGGTCTGACTACTCACCGTTCCCGCTGCTCTTTACTTATGGGAACCACCCTCAGCTCTCACCTGCATTACTGTGATCATATTCGAACTGCTCTTCCAGCAGCCACCTTTGGCCCCAGGGGTCTATTCTAAACCCAGTAGCCAGATTGAACCTTTTAAAGTAGATGCCAAATAATATCATTCTTCTGGTTAAAATCTTCCAATGGCTTTCCATTTTCTCCAGAGAAGAGTCAAGCCAGGGGTTCTTCATTTTATCCAGGGTAGAAAGCAAATTCCTGACCAGGGACTGCAAAGCAATGCATGAATTGGCTCGTATTTTTATTTCTCTGACTTCATTTCCTTCTCTACTCCCTCTTGCACACTCTTCTGTGAGCACAAAAACACACTCCATGTGAACACAACATGGCACACTCCCGTCTTAGATCTTTGCCTAGAATATGGACTCCCTCACTTAATACAAATTTTTGATCAAAGATCACCTCCTGAATGAGGCTACTCTGGTCTATTTAAAATTGTCTTATGTCCCTCCCCATTGTGTCCTCCTTATTCTACTCTGTATTTTTTTTCCAGAGTGCTTTTAATCTTCTAAGATACTATATAATTTGTTCAATTTCCATCCCCTCCTCCTAGATCCACAAGGCAGGGATCGTGATCTATACTGTTCACCATCCAGTCCCAACTAAAATACCAGGACTGGCACATAATGGGGCTCAGCAGATACAGCTGAACAAGTAAGGAGCACAATCCATGACAAGATCTGATTTAGCTATATATCAAAACCCAGGGAATTTACCTTAAAATCCACCCTGGAATATGAGCTTTTACTCACTACAAAAGCAACTCACAATTTTGAATCTTTCCAACTTACTAAAAATATTGTTGGGATTAGTGTAATGATATTAGAACTAGAGTATAAGGAAAAATGGGGGAATTATTTTTTATTCCTCACATCTCTTTTTTTTAACCTGGTCAGCCCATAACTCAAGGGAACAGAGGAGGGTCAGACAGATACATTATCTGGAGAGAAGGCAAGGAAAAGCCCTCTGTAGATAACATTCCAGATACACTTTTGCTTGACCAAAAAAAATTAGTTAAAATTAAACATGTTAAAACATTTTAAAAAATTATAAAATTAGAATAGAAGACACAAAATATTTTAATGTGAGAGCTTATGTCTTCCTGAGTTTGAGGTTTCTATTTCATGCATGGAAGGATGTTTTTAAAACTTTAGAGTGGCATCCTTTATACTAGCAGATCACAGCAGCATGTTACATTTTCAGTAAATGCATTGTTCTGGGAACTGAATATGTGAAAAACATAATAAAACATAATAAACCTTATGGTGGAAGCATTTTTACTACAAAAAAGCTGTATCTTCAGAAAGCATAATGTGCTTGATTACTTCTCATTTCCTTCTCAAAATCACTAATTAAGCTTTTACTTAAAAGATAGGAAAAAACACAGAGTAGTATTGAATGTTTTTCAAAATCTTCCACACTTGGAAATATAAAATATTTTTACCCACATTAATTAATTGGCCTTGTGATAAATGAGATAACAACCTAATTTATTGTGTAGTCCTTCAGCCTAGGGGCCACATACATGAGTAGAAAATAATTTAGCCAAGGTCATATTCTTTGGTGAAAGCCTTGTGAAAACCCTGGTGAAAGTGCTCAACGGGGATACCTATAATGAATATTATTACTGTGCACTGGGGAGGAGATTACTGAAAAAAGGTGATCTGCTATACCTGATTATTTGTTGGACAGTGATCTTCCAAAATAGTTTTTTATTCCTGCCAGGTTGGGTAGAATGAACAGTTTAAATATTTTTAAAACCATTAGTGTGAAAATAAAAATTATTTGTCAAGTTGTATACTTCCACTACTTTCCAGAACTTCACTGTAAAAAAAAAAAAAAAGAAAGTGATCATGCTAATCCTTTAAAAAAAATAGATTCAGATGATACACACTGAAAGACTATAACAGAAAGCTTAGCAAAAACATAAAAATCAAATGACAACCAAAGGAAAGCAAGGCATTTCAATACTATCAAGATATTTGTCATCTGAAGTCTATTATTGAGTCCCCTGATGACTGATGATAGATTAGATAGATAGGTAGATAATAGATAGATTTAGGTCAATCGTGGAAAAGCAGGGGAGGTTCTTGGGAACAGAAAAATTATAAAAGATACATGTACAAAGGAGTTGTGGAATTGGAAAAGTCATCATTTTGAAACCATCATAAGAAAAGCTTGGAAAAAGAGTCATTAATGGTGTTAAATCTGGGGGGAGAGTTTGAGGTGGAGCAGGTCATTTGCATGGTCAGAAAGTGTCTAGCCCCAGATTTGTTGCTAGTTATAAGGAGAAAAATAGTAACTACACAGTGGAGAAACCAGACCACATCTTGACCAGGTGGTAAAGATTAACATCACCAAAAAAAAGGGGTAGATGGACATCTTGCACCTTCGGGTGTTACTCCGAGGATGACACAACTTCATGTATGTAGGATTCTGGTTGAAAGTTCACAGCCTGAAACTAAGCATGAGAATAGGCAGCTGCTTAACCAACTGAGCCACCCAGGCATCCCGAGAATAGATCTGGCAAACCCAGGTTAAGGAACATTGTATAAAATAACTGAGTTGTAGTCTTTAAAATCTCTTGGGAATATTTCATTAAGAAATCAAAACTCTTGGGACACCTGAGTGGTTCAGTCAGTTGAGCATCCAACTCTTGGTTTTGGCTCTGGTTATGATCTCATGGATCATGGGGCCAAGCCCCAAGTAGTGCTCCATGCTCAGCAGGGAGTCTGCTTAAAGATTCTTTCTGCCCCTGCCCCCATTCATACACGTGTGCACACTCTCTTTCTCTCTAAAATGAGTAAATAAATCTTAAAAAAAATAAAAATTCTGTTTGCATCTTTGAATTCACAAATGAGGGCTGCCTTAATAGTAAATGTACTGAACATGTGAAGACTTTAATGTACTCATCAAAGGATTTGGTGATATGAGGATATTCTCTTCTGATTGTGCCTATATTCTTACTGAAATTAGAAGCAAGTCTTCTCCTGAAAGTGGGCTGAGGGGATGCTTGTAGGTAAGGAATCTCAGAGAATGCAGGGGGAGTGGTGGAATACCTATAGGAATGCATAATTTCCAAGCAATGCCAAGAGTATCAACACTTAAGAATATAGTCATTCATTGAAAATGATATCAATCAGTATGATTGTGCATTTTTCTCCAGCCACATGAAGCTCTTAGATACAAATCTGGGAGAGCCAAAATGTTGAATTTAATCAAGATTGGAGTTTTGTCAATCAACAGGGAGAAAAAGAGATAAGAAAGTTGATGATACATGCACAGAAATAATTTTAGTGATGGACCATAAGTCTAAGCGAATAAAGACATGAAGACAGTAAAGAGGTGACATCAGTTTAAATTAACTTTTTAAATGTCATCAGTAAAATTGGAAATCTAGGTGAGATTCAAGATACATTGGAATGTGTATTCTAGAAAGATAAAGAGTAGTGGTCAGATTTACATAGGTACAGCAAGGGTGAGAAAAAGATTTTTAACACAAAAAATCCAGATGTTAAAAAAATGATTAAAGAAAACATTAAGGTAATACAAACAAACTGTTTAACACTCCATGAAGTGGACAGTCTTTATACGAAGAAGTGTAAAGTAAGTGGAAGGCAGGGAGCTTTTATAGGATAAAGAAAAAAAAAAAACAAGAGAAAAATAGAAAATATATGATTGGCTGGGGCCATATAGTTAACCTTTGGGGGTGAGGAGGAACAGGAAGTAAGTATAGAGCTTAGAGTTGGCTTGATGTTTGCGGATTAGCTGACTGGATATGTAAAGCTTCCCATCAAGTGAAGCTTCACAAGGACAGGAAAGTTATCTGTTTTTCAGTTTGCTGCTGTGGCACCTGGGGTAAGAGAAAGCTCCATCTTAGGGCTAGAAATTCACCTCAACATATGAATGGTGAAATCATCAAGAATGCTAATAGACGTCCTGTTGTAGAGAAAGATAACGGGCCTGATGCTAAACTATCAATGAATGAGAGTCTAGGGCAGAGCAGACCAGAGGTATTAACAAGGAAGAGTAGAAAGTAGTATAATCTCGTGGTGTATGCTAAAACAGCGCTTAGATTTTTAAGGGGAGAACACAGACCATGGTTTGAAAAATGGCTATGAGAATCCAAGAAAACATCCAGTGCATCTTCTGGCACTATAGGATGTAGGAAGTTGGGGGCTGGGGAGTGGGGAGAATACTTCTGATTTAATACTGCTGCAGAGGAAGCTGCCCTCTCAAGGGAAAATCTGACTTTAATGAAAATAGAAATGTTCAGTGAATGTCCACTTCTGCTCCCTGACACAACTCTCTCATGCATTCTTCTCTCTTCTCAAAGTTCAAAAACCCCCTTACTTTTCTCACTCTCAGTAGATCTTATTTCTCTGGAAAACAGACACAATTAGAAGAGGACTTTCTCATATTCTGAGCTAGAGTCACATGTAAAGAGATGGAAAGAAGAGCATACGAAGGACAGACTTTGTGATCTCCTGAGCACAGTGAAAGGTGATGGGGAAAGTTTAGAAAGTTAATGAGATTTGATGTGTAAAGCCTTCCAGAATTAGAGGTCTACAATGAAAGATGTTCTAAGAGTTTGTCCTCTTGGTTACAGAGGAATGTGGAACATGACTAGACTTGTCTTGATGTAATCTGAGGGGAAGGAAAATGATAGCTTCTAATAATATCATCCTTTGGGGAACTGCATCTTAGGCCACAGTTGAGGAGAAATGGGCAGGATTGGGCTTTGTGGTGGGGGTGGAGGCAGTGGAGGTCTTCCTAGGAGCCCTGTGGGCTTCTGCTCTGAGAAGATTCAGGCAAATAGTGAGTAGGGTGGCTTTGGGGATAGTGGAGGAGTAGGTTTGCTCCTAGCAATAATCTTAGAAATTGTCTTTAAAAATGTCATAAGCTCCAGACACCTGGGTGGCTCAGTAGGCTAAGCGTCTGCCTCCAGCTCAGGTCATGATCCCAGGAACCTGGGATCAAGTCAAAAGATCTGGGATCTTTTCAAAAATGTTATAAGCTAATGCTAAGGCGTATTAAAAGACAAATTGAGGCATACTAGAAATTTTAAGAGTTTATGTGAACAAAAATTGATTTGAATCAGACAGCCCCATACTGGAAGTGGTTAGGAGTACCCTGCCTTATACAGAGCAAATGTAGAAGCAAAGAAAGGAAATTATTTCACTGGCTATAGCTTAAAGCTTAGTTGACAATTTGTGGTTGGTTGCCCTAGTGTTTGATTTTGTAACTTTGAAGCACTTACAGGCTTATATTTTGGTTTGCTCACTATGACAATAGAGCCACCTCAGTCTAACGGGCTCCTTGTTTAATTAATTTAACAGGTGGTAATCATATTGTAGTATATAAATATATCAAATTGGGACGCCTGGGTGGCTCAGTTGGTTAAGCGGCTGCCTTCAGCTCAGGTCATGATCTCAGCGTCCTGGGATCGAGTCCCACATGGGGCTCCTTGCTCGGCAGGGAGCCTGCTTCTCCCTCTGCCTGCCTGCCTCTCTGTCTGCCTGTGCTCGCTCTCTCTCTCTCTAATAAAAAAATAAAAATCTAAAAAAAAATAAATAAAAAAAATAAATATATCAAATCAACATGTTGTACACCTTAAACTTGCATGATATATGTCAATTATATCTCAATACAAAAATTTTTAAACACGTTGAAAAAAAAGTCATGAGATTCACCTGTCCTACCAGATATTAACACCATTTAAAATCAATAATAATTAAAATGAGGTGTTAATGGTATAAAAAGATATGCCTCAGTTATTGAAACAGAACTAGTACATTAAAACTTTAGGATTGGTAACAAAGCAAGGTGAAAAATGATTTTTAAGAAACCACATAGATAAGTTGGCCTTACCAAAATTTAAATCTTTTTTTTTTTTTTAATTTGAGACGGAGATCACAAGTAGGCAGTAGAAGCAGGCAGAGAGAGAGGAGGAAGCAGGCTCCCCGCTGAGCAGAGAGCCCGATGTGGGGTTTGATCCCAGGACCCTGGGATCATGACCTGAGCCAAAGGCAGAGGCTTTAACCCACTGAGCCACCCAGGCGCCCCCCAAAATTTAAATCTTAAGAAAAATAAGCTTTGCCACAAAAATACACCAAATAAAATGAAAGATATAAGGAAGCTCTAAACATACAACTTTAAATTTAAAAAGCTCAGAAATAGTTTGGTTATGAAGCAGATATCCAAAAGACAAGACAAATTTTTACGTTTAACAATAGAGAAGAGATAAAAAGGTAACTATGCCTATGTTTTGTAATATTGTAGAAAACTCTAACAACATTAAGGATAAATGGTATATTTGCTATCCTTAAATCAGAGAGTTGGAATATTGATGATGAAAGAATTTCAAAAGCACCATATCTCTAGCTGCATCTATATTTCTTTAAAGATGTTTTGACCTTTAAGAAAGAACAAAACCTTCTAGAGTTAATCAGGACGTTCCTAAAATTGATACCTTGAAAAATTTACTTCCTAGTGAAACCTTATTATCAGCAAGAAAGAAGGATAGCACAGTCTACACGTTATACAAGACTTATTTCAAAATATCTTCCAGTAGCTGATGCTATAAAAGATGTGCCATGTTTATTTCATGATGAATAGTCCTCAAAATATTGCTCTTCTGCATTATATGATCACTTTATCAAAATTCAAAGGCTATATAAGTAGAAGGCTATATGAATCTAATCATATCTTAAATTTTCATGTTCAACATGCAGCTGTATAAACCATAGGGAATCTCACTGAAATGTCCGTTAGCAGTTTTAATGCAGACAGCAAAATATAAATGCTTTGTTATTTCATGCTTATTTCAATGCTTCATGACAGAGAATGATGCACAATCAGTCTGTAGAATCATTCAGCATGTGCTCCTCAAGTGGGAGGCAGGGAAAAGCATCAATACAAAACAGCCTAAGACCACACGCTTATAAGAAACAGTTCAATAGGCATCCAGCTGTAACTGCCTAGTTTACATGGAGCCTGTATTTCTTGGCTTGGATGAAGTATATCTAAACCTCTTTGTCTTAGTCCTCCTGGATATAATGAAGCAAAGGAGTGGGTGTAATGCAGAGGGAATGTGTGTTTAGACTCCACAGGAGTCATTCCATTTTCTTATAGATAACAAAGCTTTTGACAGCACAGCCTCTCGTGTTTAAAGCAGCCTTAGAGAAGCTGGATACAGCTGTGTCCTCTGCCATGAGCCCTTTGCCTGTAGAGCCCACTGAAGACGCAAAGCCTTTGCTCAGTAGAGCAGTCCCCAGAGTACATCCCACCCAGTTCTCTGTCTCCATTTTCCTCTTCTCTCAGGTGACCCAATTCTGCGTCCTCGCACCCCTGAGTACAGGCTGATCAGTAAGTGGTTCAAATCATCAAGCTCCTGGTAAAGCAAGCCAAGTTAAAGGGATCCAGAAGAAACACTGTTAGTATTTGCATATAGGGTGAAGCCCTATGTTTGTGCATGCATATTGATCAGAACACTACCATATTTTTATTAGTAAGAGCACAATTTAAATTTTTTAAATTATTTTTGAGATATTATTTTTAAGTAATCTCTATACCCAGTGTGGGGCTCAAACCCACAGCCCTGAGATCAAGTGTCACATGCCCAACCAGCTGAGCCAGCCCGGCATCCCTGGAAGATATTTTAAAAATAAGTTTATTGAAATGTTGTTTGTTCTTTTCTGCCATTCTAATGTTTAAAAAGTTGGCCATAATATTTGCATTATTATGACACATTCATAGTAAGCAATTAAGACATGCCAGTTCCTTTTTTTTTAAAAGATTTATTTATTTATTTGACAGAGAGAGAAATCACAAGCAGGGAGAGATGCAGGCAGAGAAAGACAGGGAAGCAGGCTCCCTGCTGAGCAGAGAGCCCGATGTGGGGCTTGATCCAAGGACTTCAAGACCATGACCTGAGCTGAAGGCAGAGGCTTAACCCATTGAGCCACCCAGGTGCCCCAAGACATCCCAATTTCTAACTAGAATCATGATCTTGATGATAATTCAAATCTTAGAGGGGTTGTTAAGATGTTGCAGAATGATGGTTCTTGAAGACAGGGAACTCTCAAGGGGTACCTCTCTTCCCACCCTTGACATGGGATTGAGATCACTACAAAATAGACATCCTTACACAGTCATAATGAAGTGCATTAAATGTGATTTAAAACACTCTGACATGTATTACAGTAAAGAAAATAAAATAAAATAAATTTTCAAATAATATTTAGAAAACTAAGTTCTTCATTCCCATTCACAAATGTGCTTGCTCACCCTCGCATTTTTTTCTTATTCCTGTAATGGCTCCATGACCTTCTAAGTTATAGGAGCCCAATAAAGAGTGCCCAATACCTGGAGACCTTTCACGCACTCCACCTCTTTCTCTACCAACCTACTCATCAGTGAAGCACTCAGTTGCTCTTATGGTCTCTTGTGATTTTTTTCCTCCTAATGCCATGAGTCCCTTAAGCCCTTCACATATGCTATTACATCATCTCTCCTTTTCTTCGGCCCACTTCAATCCATACTGCTGAGAAAATCACCTTCTCAAAGCACCTTCACTTGCATATTCAAAAAATCTCTGGTAACTGCACATCACACACCCCTTATGTGATAGTCAAAGCCCACCAGGATGATATACCCATATTTCTCAACACTTTTTCCCATTTCTCGTTCCATATACTTTTTGCTTTCAACAAAAGTGCTCTCCTGCTTCCGTGCTTTTGTTCAATCTGGAATTAGTGCCTAGTCTTTTCTTTATCTGTTCGTTTGGTATCAGATTTCCAAGAAACTTTCCCTAAGCAACCAATTCTAAACATTTTGGCCAATGGTACCACTTTTTGTAGCACTTGCTTTTTTCTACACATGTCCTCAACACAATAAAACTAAAATTTTTGCAGGCAAAAATTATGCTCTTTCCCAGTGTATTCAGCCCAGTGGTTTAAGCAGAGTAGACACTCAAATATTTGCTAAATGCCTGATGCCCTTTGCTTTTTCTTTTTCAGTGGCACCACCGCCCTACAGTTATGACCATGAGATGGAATACTGTGCCGACTTGCCACCCCCCTACTCCCCTACCCCACAGGCTTCAGCACAGCGTTCTCCACCCCCTCCTTACCCTGGAAATTCAAGGAAACCATCCTTCTCCCAGAACAGAATATGTGCCAATCAGAGATCTTGCCTGGAATAAAATGCCTCTATCAGAAACAGGAAAGGACTGCTCTAAGGAATACCTTTTGGGGCCAAACAATATGTCAAGTGGAATATCCGGGCTAAGAAATACTGAGTGTTTACTTCTCTCTGAGCTGACCACATCTGGAGTATTGTTTGGTTCAATGGTATATCACATTTGAAGAGATGTACTGATCAATGCAAGCACATTCAGAGAAGAGTAATGAGACAGACAAAACATTGGAAAATCATATTGCTTAAGGAAACTGTAGTACTGATCCTGGAAAAGTGAAGAATGATGTAAGAGAAGAGAACAGCCTGGACTACATAAGGAAACAACTATATTCTGTGTAGCCTTAGAAGTCAGAATCAGAATTATTCATTCTTTTGTTCATCAATAAATACTGTTCAAGTGCATGAGAGCCTACTCTGTGCCTTTCATTGTTTAAAGCACTGGATGGAAGCACAGGAACTTGGTTTCTGGATAAGAACAAGGAACTTTGGTTTCAGAATGAGAAAGAGAAGTTGGAGCTTCCTTATTGACTAGATTGTTTTGTGAAGTCCCCTATTACCAAGACTTCGAACAGAATCTGTCTATCTGGTAGAGACTTAATCTAGAAAGGACAGGCAAATCAAGTGGTAGATGGGTCCACTGGGCACCAAGCATTCTGCTCATGGTTTAGTTAAGTGTGAAGTAAATTTCTATGCCTTCAAGAATGAAAACAAATAGAGTAGTTAAATCTTATATTTAATTTGACAGTTAAAATAAGATTAAAGGGACTCCACAGCTGCTTGAAGCCAATAACTCTTCAGTGCTAGCTATTGCCACCTAAAAAATCATCTAACTTTAATCACTGGTTTATTATAGCAAGGGTTATTCCAACTGTGGGGGGAAAAATTATATCAAGTTCCACAGGCAACAGATAGTTTATTTTAGACTGAAAGATTAGAAGCCATATATTCCCATGGGATTTTACATCAGGGAGTAAAACTATAGAACTTGACTGTAAAGATATATAACAGTTTATGAAAAGAAGAAGGGAAAATAAAATGTGCATCTTTGTTCTAGGGAATTCCATTCATGTGTAGTTTAGACAGATTTGTTTCTCTTCTGTAATATTTTGAAAATATATTCCCTTGAAAAACTATACAGGTAATAGAAAGGTTAAGATATTGACATCAAACTGTTGCTTTTTGCCAAAATCCAATGTTATGAAGTGCCTACCTTCAAGCATAAAATTTTTGGCTAAGTAATTCCAATGTGCTGTATTTTGCTGCAAGTGACCTTAACACTTATACTTTTATGTGGGCCCTTTTGCATATTTAAAAATTTACATTGACAAAATATTGGGGGAGAGTGATATCACCAAAATGGTAATGTACATCATTCCTGAATTTGCTCCATCTCATAAGAAGAACAGCCAGAACAACTATCCAAAAACAAAACACCACTGAGAGAATCCTAGAATGCAGGACTGAGGCTGAAAAACCACCTTCCCCGCCCCCCAACCCCACGTACTTCAGAGATCAAGATAGACTGGATTAGAGAAGTTACTGCATCTTGACTATACTGCCTATTCCCTAGGACAGTGCAGCACCATGGTGAGAGGTGTCTCCTGAGCCTCCAGTTCCTCCAGTGGAAAAGAGAACCTAAGGGGGAACAACCAGCCCTGCTGCCCCCTAGCACTGTGGGTCATTCGGTGGGCACCCATACCCTCATTGCATACTACTGGAATTGCAATTTCAATATGTCGAATATATTTCAATATATTTCAATTTCAATATGTTGAAAGTATAACTATGACAGAGAATAAAAGAGGGGTTTCATTATTTCATTGCAACAGCCAGCAGACGGATCTTGGCAGACCAAGTTCATATGAGCAGTGCCCAAATAGTAATCTCAATGAGTGGCTTTGCTCATCTGCAGAACAAAGTTGGGGGTACACTCTGACCAGGGAACTTGGAGGAGGTACAGGTCTGCCTGATTCATATCCTCAAACAAGATGTTTGCCAGCCCCACACCCCAGTTTGCTCATATTGAGGCAGGATACTGAGCCACAGCCCCACCCACTGTGGAGAGTACCTTCAGCCCCATCTGAAAAGAAGTCTAGAGACAACTCCTGGAAGCTCTGTGGTCCAGTGGCACTTGAGCTGAGAGAACAGCAGACAGAGCCAGTAGTTTGCAGAGCCATTGGCCTCATTTGGCCAGGGAACTTAAGGCATGGGTCTTCTTGAGTTAAGAAGACAAAGAGCTTTACCAGTTTTACAGCTGCTTCTCCAGTTGCACACAGGAAAGGAATCTAATGCATGGCCTTGCTCATGGCTAAATATAGCCTTCAGTTATCTGACCAGGAAACCTAGCCAGAGTACAGGGGAAACCACATAGTCCATCTAAAAGCCCTACATACAGTGGCACTTGAACAGTGAGCACAGCCCGTGGATTCCTCCATCTGCAGACCATCAGCTGACCAGGGAATTCAGTGAACACTCAGGCCTGATTTGAAGCCCCTAAACAATGATCTCTGTGGGCCCTGAACCTTGGCTGCTGCCCTACTAGAGCAGGGAAGCAGGGAACATAACTCCATCTACCACTGAATATAGACCCAGTCCCAATCATCTAGTAAGTCTAAGCAGAGAATAAGGCAACTGAGGACCCCATCCTACATCATCACTTGGATAGGGAATCAAGCCAGTAGTCATATCCAACTATTTTCAGCCAGTGGCACAATACTCCATCCCTGTCCTCAGAACTTAAATAGTTGCCTCACCCAAAATAAGTCCATAATAACAGCCCTACCTACCCAAAGACATTACCAACAGACACACCAGAAAAAAAAAATGAGATGACTAGTGAAGAACTATCACTGCCAAAGCAAACCTATAAAGTCTGGAAGAAGAGATTAATTACTCAAATACTCAGATACCAATGCAAGAAATCAAGGATCATGAAAAATCAGATAAATATGACACCACCAAAGGAAACTAATAAAGCTCAACAACTGACCATAAAAAAACGAAACCTATAAAGTATCAAAGAATTCAGAACAAATCTCTTAAAGGAGTTTAATGAACTTTGAGAGAACAGAGACAAACAACTAAACAAAATTAGGAAAACAATGCATGAACAGAAGGAGAAGTTTGACAAGGAAATAGCCATCATCAAAAAAAAAAAACAAAAACAGAAATCTCAGATTTGAAAAATACAATAAATTAACTAAAGAATTTGATAGAGTTTCAAAAGTAGATTCAAACATGCAGAAAAAAATCATCAACCTGAAGGATAGAACATTGGAAATTAGCCAAAGGAGAAAGAAAAATTAAAAACAGCAAAGAAAGTATATGGAAATTATATGACAATGAAAAGAAACAATATTTGCTTCATAGGAATTCCAGAAGGAAAAAAATAGAAAGGGACAGAAAGCAGTAATGGTTAAGAAAATAATTCCTGAATCTGGGGAGAAAAATGGTTGTATAGATCCATGTGGCCCAAAGGATCCCAAACAGATTGAACCTAAGGATAGAGGGCTACAATGAAACACATCATAATTATATTGTCAAAAGTCAAAGACAAAATATTTTTTAATAGGACTAAGAGGAAAGAGAGGACTTACATGCAAGGAACCCCCCATAAGATTATTGGATTTCTCAACAGAAACTCTTCAGGCCAGGAGAAGGTGGGATGCTGTATTCAAAATATTGAAAGAAATTAAACTGTCAACCAAAATTCTATACTATACCTGGCAAAGCTGTCCTTCAGAAATGAAGGAGAGATAAAGACTGTCTTAAACAAACAAAAGTTGAGAGAGTTAATTACAACCTTACAAGAAACAAAAACACAAAAAGGTAACATGAACCTCACTGGCAATGGCAAATATATAGTCATAACTGGATTCTTCAATATGGTAATAGTGATACATCACTCATTCACAGCTCTAGTTTAAATTTTTTTAAATAATGTAGCAAAAATAACCATAAATACAATAATCTGTTATTAGTTACACCATATTAAAAAAAATAAATTGTAACAGCAATAATCTAAAATGTGAGGGGCAGAAGCAAAAGCACAAAGTATTAAAAGTGTATTTATTAATAGGCTTAGTATAGGTTTAAAATGGGGTGTTATCAGTTTAAGATATATTATGCATGCCTCACGGTAATCACAAAGGAAGATCTTGTGGTAATCACACAAAAGAACATAATAAGTCAAAACATATTGATACCAAAAAAATCAAAACACAAAAAAAGACAGCAGGATAAAAAAACAAGAAACAATGGATCTACCAAAAAAAAAAAAAAGGAAAAAATTAACAAAATGGCAACAGTAAGCCCTTACCTATAAACAATTACATTAAATGTAAATGCATTACATTCTTCAATCAAAAAATGTTTAATGGTTGAGTGGATTTAAACAAGATCCAACAATATCAACCTAAAAGAGACTCACCTTAGCCTTAAAGACACACATGGACTGATACTGAATGTGAACAGAGAGAAAAAAGACATTTAAGGCAAATTGTGACCCCCTCCAAATAAAGATAGGGATAGCTATATTTATATCAGACAAAATAAACTGAAAATGGTTTTAAAAAAGAGAGAGAGAGAGAATCAAAAAAGGTCATTATGTCGATGTGGAGAAAGGGGAACCCTGCTACACTGTTGGTGGGAATGCAAGCTGGTGCAACCACTCTGGAAAACAGTATGGAGGTTCCTCAAAAAATTGAAAATAGAGCTACCTTATGACCCAGCAATTGCACTACTGGGTATCTATCCTAAAGATACAAACGTAGTGATCCAAAGGGGCACGTGTACCCGAATGTTTATAGCAGCAATGTCCACAATACCCAAGTTATGGAAAGAACCTAGATGTCCATCAACAGATGAATGGATAAAGAAGAAGTGGTATATATATACGATGGAATACTATGCAGCCATCAAAAGAAATGAAATCTTACCATTTGCGATGACATGGATGGAACTAGAGCGTATTATGCTTAGCGAAATAAGTCAACTGGAGAAAGACAACTACCACATGATCTCCCTGATATGAGGAAGTGGAGATGCAATGGGGGTGGGAGTTAAGGTGGTAGGAAAAGTAAAAATGAAAGAAGATGGGATCGGGAGGGAGACAAACCAAAAGAGACTCTTAATGTCATAAAACAAACTGAGGGGGGTGGGGGGAAGAGGGGTTGGGTGAGGGTGGTGGGGTTACATCATATGTTTAAATAAAGCTTAAATAAAGTAAAAAAAAAAAAAAAGGTCATTATGTGATGATAGAAGTGTCAACACGTCAAGAAGATATAACAATTGTAAATATTTAAGTGCCCGAGATAGGAGCACCTAAATATATAAAACAAAAACTAACAGAGCTAAAAGGAGAAATAAACAGTATTACAATAACTGTTGAGGACTTTAAGACACCACTCTCAACAATGGATTGATCAGACAGAGAATCAATAAGGAAACAGCGGATTTGAACATCACTGGGACAAAATGGATCTAACAGCAGTGTACAGAACATTCCAACCAACAACAGCAGAAGACACATTCTTCCTAAGAGCACATGAAACATTTTCTTGGACAGACTGTATATTAGGCCACAAAACAAGCTTTAACAAATTCAGAAAGACTTAACTCCTACCAAGTATCTTCTCTGATCACAATAGTGCTAGAAAATCAGTAACAAGAAGAAAACTGGAAAATTCACAGAGACATAGAAATTAACAATGTCCTCAACAACCAGCATATCAAAGAAGAAATTAAAGGGGAAATAAAAAAGCTTATTGAGTCAAGCAAAAATGGAAACACAACACATTAGAACTTATGGGATGTAGCAAAAGCAGTTCTGAGAGAGAAGTTCATAGTAATAAATGCCTACATTAAGAGGAAAGAAAGATCCTAAATAAAAAACCTAACTCTATGCCTTAAGGAACTAGAAAAAGAAGAACAAATCAAGCCCAAAGTTAGCAAAAAAAAAAAAAAAAAAAAAAAGAAGAAGAAGAAGAAGAAGAAGAAAGAAAGAAAATAATGAAGATTAGAGCAGAAATACAGAATAGATAAATAATAGAAAAAATAAACCAAACTAAGAGTTGGCTCTTTAAAAAGATAAAATTGACAAAACCCTAGCCAGACCAACTAAGGAAAAAAAGAGAAAAGACCCAAATCAACACAATTATAAATAGAAAAGGAGACATTGCAGCTAATAGCACAGAAATTCAAAATATCTTAAGAGATTCTGCTGTGAGACTATAAACTGATAAAGCTACTATGGAAAATATTATGGAGGAACCATTGAAACATTAAAAATAAAACTACCAAATGATCTAACAATTCCACTTCTGAGAATATATCCAAAGAAAATGAAAATACTACCTCAAAAAGATATCTTGTACCCCCACGTTCATAGCAGCATTATTTACAATAGCCAAAAACATGGAAACAAACTAAGTATCTATCAATGAATGGATAAAGGAGTTGTCGTGTGTGTGTGTGTGTGTGTGTGTGTGTGTGTGTTTATACAAAGGAATGTAATTCAGCCATTAAAAAATGAGGAAATCCTAATATTTGGGACAAGGAGGGCCTTAAGAGCAATATATTAAGTGAAATTAGTCAGACAAAAAAAAAAAAAGACAAATCCCACATGATCTCACTTATATATAAAATCTTAAAGAAAACAGCGACAACTCATAGAAAAGGAGATCAGACTTGCAGTTACCAGAGGTGGCGGATGGGAGGAATGGGAATTAGAGGAAGGTGGTCAAAAGTTACAAACTTCCAGTTATCAGATAAACAAACACTAGGGATGTAATGTGCAACATAAGGACTAAAGCTAACACTGCTGTATGATATAGTAAATCCGAAGAGTTCTCATCATGAGAAGAACAATTTTTTCTTTTATTTTTCTTTACTTGCATTTCATTTTATCTATATGAGAAGATAGATGTTAACTAAACCTATAATGATAATCATTTTACAACATATGTAAATTAAACCATCATGCTGTGTGCCTTGAACTTATACAGCAGTGCATGTCAGTTATTTCTCAATAAAACGGAACAACAACAAAACTGTGTATCACTTCTATTCACCAAAAGAAAACTGATGAATACAACTTGCTAGTAGCTGGTTAGAAAGATCTTTGATTTTTTTTTTAAGATTTTTATTTATTTATTTGACAGAGATCACAAGTAGGCAGGGAGGCAGGAAGAGAGAGAGAGGAGAAGCAGACTCCCCACTGAGCAGAGAGCCCAATGCGGGGCTTGATCCCAGGACCCTGAGATCATGACCTGAGCAGAAGGCAGGGGCTTAACCCACTGAGCCACTCAGGCGCCCCTTTTTATTTATTCTTGAGAGACAGAAAGAGAGACAGAAGAAGAAGCAAATTCCCCCAAAGAGCAGGGAGCCCAATGCAGGACTCTACCCCAGGACTCTGGGATTATGGCCTGAGCTAAAGGTGGATGCTTAACTGATGGAGTCATCCAGGTGCCCTAGAAAGATCTTTATTACAAGTCTGCTTAAACACTGTACTGCATGCATTAAAAATATATATATACTGGGAAGAGATGTTCAAATTTTTATGTCACTTTGCAATTAAATCTAAAATGTTTAATCTAACATCATCATCATAATTCAATGAAGTCCCAAAATGATGCTAAGATTTTTGCTGAATAAAATAATCAAAAGAAACGTCTTAAGTTATAAAATTAGAGTTCCTGACCTTGTAGTTAGGAAACTTAGTAGTTCACATAAGTAGCACATTTTCTTTCAAATACACTGATCTAACTGAAATGAGGTCTACCTATCAGTGAGATCTAAAAGCTAGATTTGTTTTGAGTGACTAGGGCTTGGTTTGTAGGCACTGATTATTTTCCAGCTTATAAGGAGGCAAAGAATTCAAGAATTCCAGCCTATTCTAGGGACTGGAATTGTAGCACAATTTTAACAGTACATATGCTTTCTCTCTCTTCTGAAAGTGTGATTGGATCCAATTACACGGCAGCTCTGCAATTCAAAGTGCGGGGGTCTCTGTGACATTCACAATGTTGGTTGCAAATGAGCCATAAATTCCTTAAGAAAAAAGGAAAGGAAAAGACCAGCACAAATTGAATTCTCATCATCTTTGCTGTCAATAAACATTTATTGCATACCTCCTATGTTCTGCAAACATTACCCACGTAGGGAGCCATCTGAGTCCACACCATTCCTCCTTCGAGGTGTTTTATGGCTTCCCTTAAGGCACAGCACAGACCCAAAGACCTACAAGCAATGACTATTTTTACTATTTGTATTTAGTGTCACAAGAGCATAAATGTACACATTACCCACATAGACTTTTGGAGTTCACTGATATTTTTGTAGATCTTGTATACACACTGAAGGAAAATGGTATATAATGTGAAAGCTCTGAATTATAGTTATTTTAAAACTAATGTGTGTTCTGCAGCCAGAGGGTTTACCATAAGCAAAAAAATAAAATAACTCATTATAACAAGGGTTATATTTTAATTGGCTTGTGCTCATTTTGTTTCACCCTTAATTTCTGCTGATTTTGCCTCATTCTTTTGTATAGAAATACAGGACTGAAGCCAGATAGACTTTCTTTTGAATCCTGTCTCCCACCTGTATGATGGGAGAAAGGCCATTTCATCACTATGAAATTTAACTTTCTGCTCTGGAAAATGTAAATAATATAATGAGATTAATCAGGCTTTGTGAAGATTGGGTGAATACATGTAAAATTCTAGGTAGAGTGCCCAGCACATAGGAAATGTTCTATAAATATTAGCAAAATTAACAAAAGAGTACCATAAGGATGACAGCCTCTGGAATTGTGCTATCCAGCACATTAGCCATCAACTACATATGGTTATCTGAATTTAAATAAACCAAAATTAAATTAGATGAAAAATCCACTTCTTAGTCTCAGTAACCACAATCCAAATGATGCATCAAAAGCTTTGTGGAACTAGGGGCTAACTCACTGGGCAGTGCTGCTCAAGAAAAATCAATGCAAAATGCAATGAGGTAGTAGGAAGGAGGTAAAGAAGCAGCACTACAGTCATCTGGTCTAGGAGAAACTGTGTGCTTTGTCATTAACTGTGATGTCCTCCACAAATAGGTGTGAAGAGGCCATGGCTGTGGAAGTAAGACTGTGATCTGGAATGAGTCTCTTCTCAGGGCCAGAAGCAGGGAAACTATTGCAAGAGCTGAAGGGCTGAATCTAGAAGAGGGGCCCTGGACCTGGCCCAGGAGCTGGTGAGATAGCTCACAGTCTACTCCATTCTGTTGAGCTGCTCTGCTCTGCTCAGCTCTAGAAGCCACTCCAGGAGCCTCTAGAGCCAAACAAACTTCCTAGGGTGCAACACTGAGCTGTTCTCTTCCATTATTTCATAATCTTGTTCCTGCCACCAAATGAAAGCAGCACATTCATCCATTCTACTCTCAACCTGTTCTTGCTTAGCCAAACCCATTTCACCAAATTTTGGCTCTAAGTGAGGTAGAGTCCAGGACGCATCAGACTATGTGGAGCCCATTGAAAGTGGAGTTCTGAGAGCTACTGCTTTATTTGTAACGTAATTAAAACAACCTACCATCAGACTGCCCAAGTCACATGATCATCTACTAATTATGTCACGGAAGCTGCTAAGGACTTCCAGATCCTCGGTCAGAATGTAGTTGAAATGTGGAACTTTAATTTTCAATTATAGGCCCAAACTGTCAGGGGGAGTAGCTGAACTTGTAAGTTCAATGCTTTTCTGCTACAACCCCACTGTGCGGTATGATTCATTTCAAACTGTGTTGGACCTCCAGAAAGGAAAACACCGTAACAAGCTTTGGAAAGATCTCCAGGTGATCCTGATTTCCACCCTCAGCCCCACCCTACCCTTGCCACCTATAATGGTGAAGGCAGAGGAAGGATCAAAGGCTTCACTGTAAGAGAGACTTGGTTTCTCTCATCTCTGGCACCTTCTAGCTACGTGTTCTGAGCCAAAGAACTCAGCTGCCATAACCTCAGTTTTATCCAAAATATGTGAATAACACCACCCTTGCCAGGTTTTGCAGTGATTATAAACAGTATCCTGAAAACATCTGTCATAAAGATTCTATCAGGGCTGGTGACTCAGAGAGACACACATATATATATACCTGTCCTCTTTCCAATTTCTGTACTCTCACTTCTGAGCCTTACCACTTCTATAGGCAGATAAATACCACCGCTGTGTAACAAATTAGCTTAGAACTTAGCCACTTGAAATAACACCATTAATGATCTCAATTTCTCTAGGCCTGGAACCTGGGTGTGGCTTAGCTGGGGCCCCTGGCTCAGGGACTCCCACAGAGCCACGGTCATTTCAGTGTGCAACCGAAGGTCTGCCTCCAAACTCATTCACATGCGTGGAGGATTCTGTGGACAGGATTCTATTC
>RCUC01158567.1:0-65209 GCA_003697995.1 Taxidea taxus jeffersonii
TAGGAAGAAGTTGCTGCGGCTGAGGTCGAGGAGGTTGCTGCCTGTATTCTCCTCAAGGATTTTGATGGATTTCTTTCTCACATTGAGGTCCTTCATCCATTTTGAGTCTATTTTTGTGTGTGGTGTAAGGAAATGGTCCAATTTCATTTTTCTGTATGTGGCTGTCCAATTTTCCCAACACCATTTGTTGAAGAGGCTGTCTTTTTTCCATTGGACATTCTTTCCTGCTTTGTCAAAGATCAGTTGACCATAGAGTTGAGGGTCTATTTCTGGGCTCCCTATTCTGTTCCATTGATATATGTATCTGTTTTGTGCCAGTACCACACTGTCGTGATGATGACAGCTTTGTAATAGAGCTTGAAGTCCGGAATTGCTATGCCACCAACTTTGGTTTTCTTTTTCAATATTCCTTTGGCTATTCGAGGTCTTTTCTGGTTCCATATAAATTTGAGGATTATTTGTTCCATTTCTTTGAAAAAATTGTTGGAATTTTGATAGGGGTTGCATTAAATGTGTAGATTGCTTTAGGTAGCATAGACATTTTCACAATATTTGTTCTTCCAATCCAGGAGCATGGAACATTTTTCCATTTCTTTGTGTCTTCCTCAATTTCTTTCATGCGTACTTTATAGTTTTCTGAGTATAGATTCTTTGCCTCTTTGGTTAGGTTTATTCCTAGGTATCTAATGGTTTTGGGTGCAATTGTAAATGAGATTGACTCCTTAATTTCTCTTTCTTCTGTCTTGTTGTTGGTGTAAAGAAATGCAACCGATTTCTGTGCATTGATTTTATATCCTGACATTTTACTGAATTCCTGTACAAGTTCTAGCAGTTTTGGAGTGGAGTCTTTTGGGTTTTCCACTTATAGTATCATATCATTTGCAAAGAGTGATAGTTTGACTTCTTCTTTGCCGATTTGGATGCCTTTAATTTCTTTTTGTTGTCTGATTGCTGAGGCTAGGACTTCTAGTACTATGTTGAATAGCAGTGGTGATAGCGGACATCCCTGCCATGTTCCTGACCTTAGCGGAAAAGCTCTCAGTTTTTCTCCATTGAGAGTCATACTGGCGATGGGTTTTTCATAGATGGCTTTGATGATATTGAGGTATGTGCCTTCTATCCCTACACTTTGAAGAGTTTTGATTAGGAAGGGATGTTGTACTTTGTCAAATGCTTTTTCAGCATCTATTGAGAGTATCATATGGCTCTTGTTCTTTCTTTTGTTTATGTATTGTATCACACTGATTGATTTGCGGATGTTGAACCAAATTTGCAGCCCTGGAATAAATCCCACTTGGTCGTGGTGAATAATCCTTTTAATGTACTGTTGGATTCTATTGGCTAGTTTTTTGGTGAGAATTTTCGCATCTATGTTCATCAAGGATATTGGTCTGTAATTCTCTTTTTTTGATGGGATCCTTGTCTGGTTTGGGGATCAAGGTGATGCTGGCCTCATAAAATGAGTTTGGAAGTTTTCCTTCCATTTCTATTTTTTTGGAACAGTTTCAGGAGAATAGGAATTAATTCTTCCTTAAATGTTTGGTAGAAGTCTCCTGGGAAACCGTCTGGCCCTGGGCCTTTGTTTGTTTGGAGATTTTTGATGACTGTTTCAATCTCCTTACCGGTTATGGGTCTGTTCAGGTTTTCTATTTCTTCCTGGTTCAGTTGTGGTAGTTTATATATCTCTAGGAATGCATCCATTTCTTCCAGATTGTCAAATTTGCTGGCGTATAGTTGCTCATAGTATGTTCTTATAATTGCTTGTATTTCTTTGGTGTTGGTTGTGATCTCTCCTCTTTCATTCATGATTTTATTTATTTGGGTCCTTTCTCTTTTCGTTCTGATAAGTCTGGCCAGAGGTTTATCAATCTTATTAATTCTTTCAAAGAACCAGCTGCTAGTTTCATTGATTTGTTCTATTGTTTTTTTGGTTTCTATTTCATTGAGTTCTGCTCTGATCTTTATGATTTCTCTTCTCCTGCTGGGTTTAGGCTTTCTTTGTTGTTCTTTCTCGAGCTCCTTTAGGTGTAGGGTTAGGTTGTGTATTTGAGACCTTTCCTGTTTCTTGAGAAAGGCTTGTATCACTATATATTTTCCTCTCAGGACTGCCTTTGCTGTGTCCCACAGATTTTGGACCGTTGTGTTTTCATTATCATTTGTTTCCATGGTTTTTTTCAATTCTTCTTTAATTTTGTGGTTGACCCATTCATTCTTTAGAAGGATGCTCTTTAGTCGCCATGTATTTGGGTTCTTTCCAAATTCCCTCTTGTGATTGAGTTCTAGCTTCAGAGCATTGTTGTCTGAATATATGCAGGGAATGATCCCAATCCTTTGTTTTTTTTTTTTTAAAGATTTTATTTATTTATTTATTTGACAGGCAGAGATCACAAGTAGGCAGAGAGGCAGGCAGAGAGAGAGAGGAGGGGAAGCAGGCTCCCCGCCAAGCAGAGAGCCCGATGAGGGGCTCGATCCCAGGACCCTGAGACCATGACCTGAGCCGAAGGCAGAGGCTTTAACCCACTGAGCCACCCAGGCGCCCCGATCCCAATCCTTTGATACAGGTTGAGACCTGATTTATGACCCAGGATATGATCTATTCTGGAGAATGTTCCATGTGCCCTAGAAAAGAATGTGTATTTAGTTGCTTTGGTATGGAATGTTCTGAATATATCTGTGATATCCATCTCGTCCAGTGTGTAATTTAAGGCCTTTATTTCCTTGTTGATCTCTTGCTTGGATGATCTGTCCATTTCTGTGATGGATGGGAGTGTTAAAATCTCCTACTATTAGTGTATTATTGTCGATGTGTTTCTTTGATTTTGTTATTAATTGGTTTATATAGTTGGCTGCTCCCATGGTAGGGGCATAGATATTTATAATTGTTAGATCTTCTTGTTGGACAGACCCTTTGAGTATGATATAGTGTCCTTCCCCATCTCTTATTATAGTCTTTGGCTTAAAATCTAATTGATCTGATATAAGGATTGCCACCCCAGTTTTCTTCTGCTGTCCTTTAGCATGGTAAGTTGTTTTCCACCCCCTCACTTTCAATCTGGAGGTGTCTTCGGGTCTAAAATAGTTGTAGGCAGCATATTGATGGGTTTTGTTTTTTTATCCATTCTGACACCCTGTGTCTTTTGATTGGGGCATTTAGCCCATTCACATTCAGGGTAACTATTGAGAGATGTGAATTTAGTGCCATTGTATTGCCTCTAAGGTGACTGTTACTGTATATTGTCTCTCTTCCTTTCTGATCTACTACTTTTAGGGTCTCTCTTTGCTTAGAGGACCCTTTTCAATATTTCCTGTAGAACTGGTTTGGTGTTTACAAATTCTTTCAGTTTTTGTTTTTCCTGGAAGATTTTTATCTCTCCTTCTATTTTCAATGATAACCTAGCTGGATAAAGCATTCTTGGCTGCATGTTTTTCTCATTTAGTGCTCTGAATATATCATGCCAGTTTTTTCTGGCATGCCAGGTCTCTGTGGATAAGTCCGCTGCCAATCTAATATTTTTACCATTGTATGTTACAGAATTCGTTTCCCATGTTGCTTTCAGGATTTTCTCCTTGTCACTAAGACTTGTAAATTTTACTATTAGGTGACGGGGTGTGGACCTATTCTTATTGATTTTGAGGGGGATTCTCTGCACTTCCTGGATTTTGATGCTTTGTTCCCTTTGCCATATTAGGGGAATTCTCTTCAATAATTCTCTCCAATGTACCTTCTACTCCCCTCTCTCTTTCTTCTTCTTCTGGAATCCCAATTATTCTAATGTTGTTTCATCTTATGTTGTCACTTATCTCTCGAATTTTCCCCTCGTGGTCCAGTAGTTGTTTGTCTCTCTTTTGCTCAGCTTCTTTATTCTCTGTCATTTGGTCTTCTATATCACTAATTCTTTCTTCTGCCTCATTTATCCTAGCAGTAAGAGCCTCCATTTTTGATTGCACCTCATTAATAGCTTTTTAAATTTCAACTTGGTTAGATTTTAGTTCTTTTATTTCTCCAGAAAGGGCTTTTATCTCTCCGGAGAGGGTTTCTCTAATATCTTCCATGCCTTTTTCAAGCCCCGCTAGAACTTTGAGAATCGTCATTCTGAACTCTACATCTGGCATATTACAATGTCCGTATTGATTAGATCCCTAGCCTTTGGTACTGCCTCTTGTTCTTTTTTTTTGTGGTGAGTTTTTCCACTTTGTCATTTTGTCCAGATAAGAATATAAGAAGGAGCAAATAAAATACTAAAAGTGTGGCAAATACCCCAGGAATATGTGCTTCAACCAAATCAGAAGAGACCCCAAATCGTGGGGGGGGGGAGAGAAAGGGGGTAAAAAGAAGTTCAGAAAAGAGAAAAAAAAATAAAAAAAAGAGAACACAAAAAAAGAAATAAATAAAAAAAAAAGAAAAAAATATATATGTATTAGACTGGTGACCAGAACAGGGTCACCCTCTTAATTTTGGGAGTATTTTGGTCTCTTAGAAGAAACTACCTCCCAAAATTTTAAAGAATGAAAAACATATATAAGGGTAAACACAATGAAGGGATGGATATGCCTATAAAGATGAAAAAAGTTTTTTTTTTTTAATTTCTTAAAAAGGAGTTGATAAAGTAAGTTGGTTGGCAGAATAAAGAAAAAGAAAGTGGAGAGAATTTGCTCAGGATGGAGACTAGAACAAGCCTGGAGCTAGATTTCGTGTATATTTTCATCTATTTGAAGAAGTTGTACCCCAAATTTTTTTAGAAGAAAAAACTCTATGTATGTACAAAAAATAAAGTTAGATACAATGAAGGATAAAATATGAGTATAAGAACAAAGGTTCAAAAAAGGTTATTTTTTTAATAAAAGTTATTGTTACAATAAACAGTTAAAAAACGTTAAAAGAGGAAAGGGTAAATGTAAAAAATAATTAAGCAGAAGAAAAAAAAATAAAATTAAAAAAATTAACTGCAAGACTAAAGAATCATGGGGAGAAAGCCATGAATTCCATGCTTTGCTTTCTCCTCCACTGGAATTCCACTGTTCTCTTAGGTAAGTGAACTTGGACTTGGCTGGATTTCTTGTTGGTCTTCTGGGGGAGGGGCCTGTTGTAGTGATTCTCAGGTGTCTCTGCCCCAGGCGGAATTGCACCGCCCTTGCCGGGGGCCGGGCTGAGTCATCCTCTCAGGTTCGCTTTCCGGGGCTTTTGTTCCCTGAGCGCTTTCCGTAGAGTCCGGAGGGCGGGAATGACAATGGCGGCCGCCCAGTCTCCGGTTCGGAGGAGCCGAGAGCTCGGGGCCCAGTCTTCAGGGCGCCTTTGGAGAAAAGCCCTCAGTCACTCCCGTCTCCCTGGTCTCCGGCCGCACTCCGAGGTCACCCGGCTTGTGACCAAGCGTCTCTGTCTCTGGCATGCAGCCCCGCCTGTAGTCTCCAAACCCCGCAGATCCCTGAGCTCTTCCAGGGCAGGGTCTCCCCGGATCTTGTGGGGACCCCATGCACAGAGCACCGGCCTGCCTCATGGATCATAGTTCAAGGTAACCCCGAGTTGAGCGCTCACTCCTCGGCTCCGTCTCCGCAGCCGGCTTCCCCACTCTAACACCTGCGAGCTCTGTGACACTCAGACACCCCAATCCTTCTGTGACCCTGCGGGACCTGAGGCCACGCTGTCCCCGCGTGGGCTTTACCCCGGTTTAGCCTCTGGAGCGATGTCCCTCCGTGGAGCAGGCTTTTAAAAGTCCTGATTTTGTGCTCCGTTGCTCTGCCACTTGCCGGCCCCGGCCCCTCCCACCGCGGCCTATCTTCCTGTCCCTTTGGATTCACTTCTCCGCCCGTCCTAGCTTTCAGAAAGTGGTCCATTCTCTGTTTCTAGAATTGCTGCTCTTCTTTTCTTCGATCTCCTGTTGGATTTGTAGGTGTTCGGAATGGTTTGATAACTAGCTGATCTCTTGCTACCTGATGTTGTCTCAGCTGCTACTCCTCCGCCATCTTGACTCCTCCCCCCCCCCTTTTTTTTTAGCACTTCTTTACTTTCTAATATTAAATATGCTCTGGATGTATCATGTATTTCCTGCCCCGGTCTCAGAACCATCCAGTCCTCCAAGGATCCCTGGTTCCTTTTATTGGAGAATGCCATTAGTAACTAGGGTCTGGTTGCTATGTGTGTTCGCTGCTACCGGAGTGTTGTTACTCATCGTTCCTCTCAACGGACAGAAAAACGAAATAGAAATGTGCATACTAAGCTGTGCAACTACACACATCTACAAATATTTTATATGCAGTCATCTGTATTATGTTAAGTTAAATGTAAGTTCCTAGTGATGTCTCCAACTTGAATCCATTACCACAGCTATTATTCTGGCCTCCTCCCTTTGCTTACCTATAGGGTTTCATTCCAACCATGAAGAACCTGGCTACCACCACCCATCATTCACTTTCTTAATTACTCAGTTCCATCAAGATGTGTAGCAGTGTCAGAATTGTTAAGCCGCACCCCCATGGGACACAAGTTATGGACACAAGTGCAGAGCTTGTGAACCATTCTTCGGCCTTCAACGCTTTCAGACTCTACTCATTTCCAGAGTGACTTAGGTCAGCACCTGTTTTCCTTGCCCTCTATTTGTAAAGCAGATTCTCTTGTCAGGATCTACTTTCCTTCCTGGGATTCCTTGAACTTGCATGCAGATTTTCACTGTTTGTGTTGTAAAGTTCTGTGGGTTTTGATAAATGCACAATATTGTGTAGTCACCAATAAGGTATTATATCGAATAGTTGCACTGCCCTAAAAATTCCAGGGCTTCACCCACTCTACCCTGCCTTCTCCCCCTGATATTTTTATTGTGTCTACAATGTTGTCTTTTCCCAAGTGGAACCATTCAGTGTGCCATTTTCCCAGACTGGCTTCTTTCACTTACCAACATGCATTTAAAATTCCATCATCTCTTTCCTGGTTTGACAACTTCTTTTTACCTTGAATAAGATGCCATTATGTGGATGTATGGCAGGTTATGTGTTTATCTTTTGAAGGACATCTTTGTTGCTTCCACTTTTTGGTGATTATAAATAAAGTTGCTGTACACATTTGTGAGCGTGTTTTTGTTACACATACATTTTCAAATCAATTGAATAAATATCTAGGATTACAGTTGTTAGGTCATATGGTCCGACTACGTTTCGCTTTCTAAGAAACTGCCAAGCTGCTTTCCCAAGTGGCCATACCATTTAGCATCCCACCAGCAAAACAATTGTTGCTTCACATCTTTGTCAACATATGGTAATGTCAGTTTTTTAGATTTTAGCCATTTAATAAAAGTATAGTGGTATTTCATTGCTTTAATTTATAATTACCTGATGAGAAGTGATTTTATGAATCTTTTCATATGCACATTTGCCATCTGTATATCTTCTTTGGTGAGGTGTCTGTTTAGATCTTTTACCCATTTTAAAATTGAATTTATTTTCTTATTATTGAGTTTTAAGAATTCCTTGTATATTTTAGATGTTTAAGTCTCTGTCAGATGCATATTTGGGAAAGATTTTCTCCTAAATTGGTTTGTCTTTTCAGTCTGTTGACAGCATCTATCACAGAAAGGAAGTTTTTCATTTTAATAAACTCCCGCTTATTAATTTTATTTTTCACGGATTGTGCTTTTTCTGTTATGTCTGGGCCACTTACCAGCAAACTCAAGGTCACCTGGATTTTCTTATATTATCTTCTAGGAGATATGTAGTGTTGAATTTTGCATTAGGTCTATGATTCATTTTGAGATAATTTTGTGAAAAATATAAGGTCTTTGTCTAGATTCTTTTTTTTTTTTTTGGTTTTGCATATGGACTTCCGGTTGTTCCAGTACTATTGAAAAGACTGGTTTTTCTCCATTAAATTTCCCTTGCTTCTTTGTTAAAGATTAGTCAGCTATGTATGTGTGGGTCTATTTCTGGGCTGTCTGTTCTCTTTCATTGAACTTTGTGTCTTCTCCTGCACTCATTCCATGTTGTCTTGATTACAATAAATTTGTAGGAATTATTGAAGTTAGGTAGTATCAGTCCTATAATTTGTTCAGTATTTTGAACTGAAGAACTTTGTTCTTCAGAATTGTGTTGGCCCTTCTGGGTCTTTTGACTTTCTATATAAGCTTTAGAAATAGTTGGTCAGTATCTATAAAGTAGCTTGCAGGTATTTTGATTGAGATTATGTTGAATCTGTAGATCGAATTGAGAAGAATTAACACTAATGAGTCTTCTCATTCGGGAACATGACACATACGCAGTCTCTTGTGTGTTGCCTACTTTTCCCTTTAGTGCTCTTAACATATTACTCATAGTGATTTTATGTTCCCTGTCTGATAATTCTTGAATCTGTTTTATCCAATTCTGGTTCTAATACTTGCTTTCTGTTTTCAGCCTATTGTTTTTTGGATCTTTTAGTGTAAGTTTTTTGTTCAAAACTGGATATAATGTACCAGGTAATAGAAACTGAGGTAAACAATGGCCTTTAGTAGGTTTTTTATGTTAATCAGCCCAAGTTGGGCTCAGTTTAATGTTTACTGTTGCTGTAGGTGTCACTGGCTTCATATTATTCCAGTGTTTTTATTATTATCTCCTCTGTTGTCTTTGGGTTTCCCTAAGAAATTTTTCATAAAGATTTATTTATTGATTGATTTTTAGAGAGAAAGAGAGAGAGAGAAAGGGATAGAGCATGCGCGCACATGAGCTGGAGGTGGAGGCAGAAGGAGACTCTTTCAAGGTCCTTGCTGAGGGCAGAGCATGGAGCTCTGTGCAGGGCTCAGTCCCAGGATCCATGAGATCATGACCTGAGTCAAGACCAAGAGTTTGATGCTTAACAGACTGAGCCACCCAGGTGCCCCTAACAAGACCTTCTAAAATAGAGCATTGTCCTGTACCTCTTTAAGCTTTTTTTTTTTTTTTTAAGGATTTCATTTATTTATTTGACAGAGAGAGAGAGAGAGAGAGATCACAAGTAGGCAGAGAGGCAGGCAGACTCTCTGCTCTCTGCTGAGCAGAGAGCCCGATGCGGGACTCGATTCCAGGACCTTGAGATCATTACCTGAGCTGAAGGCAGCGGCTTAACCCACTGAGCCACCCAGGCGCCCCCCCTCTTTAAGCTTTTATCTGTAGTAATTAGACTGTAGCCCTCTTACTATGGCATAATGAATGGAGTAGGGGAAGTGTTCTATGATCTTATGATTACATCCAAGTATTTTAGTGAGCCTATGTTTCTGGGCTGTGACCTTCACATGCTGGATGATTGCATGCATGCTTATCAATCTCTGGTAAGGTCTTTTTCACTAGGGGGTGGTAGGCATTTGTTATGGTGGATGCAATAAGCGTATTTTGGCATGGTTATTTTCCCATCTCTCTGCTGAAGACATGAGGTGATTTATCTTGGCTCTTTACCATGAGACCTGTTAGGGCTCCTGAAGGTGAAGTGCATGAAAGTGGGGGAGCCCCTAGATGAAGCAGCTCCTAGGAGTTTTTTTATTGCCAATCTTGTCCAAGCCTAGCCTATAGAATTGTGTCAAAATTGCCACGTAACTTTTCCTACCAGTTTATGATTCCAGCACTTTCTGTTTCAGGTAAACTGATTTTAGCTGTGTTTCCCTATATTCTGTTTCTTCAGTTTTTGGGGTGGCAGTTTGTCTGTGCGATATCAATTCTCTGATGGGTTCAAAAAAGGTCATTAATTTGGGGTGCCTGTGTGGCTCAGTCAGTTAAGCATCTGCCTTCGGCTTGGGTCATGATCCTAGGGTCCTGGGATCCAGCCCTTCATTGGGCTCCCTGCTCAGCGGGGATCCTGGTCCTTTCTCTCCTTCTGTCTCTCCTCCTGATTGTGCTCTCTTGCTCTCTCTGTCGAATAAATAAAATTTTTTTTAAAAAAAGAAAAGTCATTTTTAATTTGTTGCATTTACTAAAAGGGTAGGAATGGTGTTTTCAAGCTCTTTACATGTCAGAGCTAGAACTAGAAGTTGCTATATACCTTTTAGTCACCTCCTCAAGCATAGGCAATTTTATAAGATATTCCACGTGTAGGGAGAATAGAAAGGTAATTTAGTCTTCTGCATGATACACCAAAAACATTTCGTATGGACAGTTGAAATACAGGGAACTCTGCGTACAGATGAACCCACAGTTACTGGTGCAGCTACAGGTATTAGCCTTATACATCCAGGAATTCTGGTAAATACTATCTCACAAAATTTCCCACAGGGGAAAATGTGTAGTGTCTTTATAACCGTATTAATTGCCTTATTGGTAAATTACTGATTTTGTCTAGTCATTGGGGAGAGCTGGATCCTTTGCTTATAATTTTCTAAATATGATGATTAGAAGAATTTCCCCCAGATGAATTTCTGGCTCTGCACATCACAGGCCTTGTTTCCCATTATGCATACATTTCCTGCTGGGAGATGTAAGACATTGGAGAAACACTCCATACATTACCTTTAACACAGGGGAGAAGTCCGTGAGTTTACCATTATTGACAATATTTAAAAAGTAATGAAGATCCTAGAAAATACTGAAAGGAAATTAAAAAAAAAAACCTGAAAAATATTAGTTTGGAAGAGAAAAACTACCATTTTATAGACTTTGACTATTCATTTTTTTGGACTACCACTTGAATTTCTTTAGTATTCGTTCTTTTCTTCAAATTCTCTATTTCTGTTTGTGCAACTTGGTGTTTAATACTCTTTTAGGAATTATGTATTTCCTTTAGGTTTTATTATTTTTTTTCTCCTTTAGGTTTTAAAATTTACTAGCATATAGCTGATCCAAAAACTCCTTTATGATTTAAAAAAGTCTTATTTGTGGGGCACCTGGGTGGCTCAGTGGGTTAAGCCTCTGCCTTCAGCTCAGGTCATGATCCCAGGGTCCTGGGATCGAGCCCCACATCGGGCTCTCTGCTCAGCGGGGAGCCTGCTTCCTCCTCTCTCTCTGCCTGCCTCTCTACCTGCTTGTGATCTCTATCTGTCAAATAAATAAATAAATAAATAAATAAATAAATAAAAGTCTTATTTGTGTCAGATCCCTTTTTATTCTTATCAGTCTTATCAGAATTTCTGTATTATTAAAATGCTTTTCAAAGAACTATCATCTGTTTTTGTTGCTTTTACCCTTTTCTATCTTATATTTTTTTACTGAATTTTCTATTTTTCTGTTTCCAATTTCTTGAGCTGAATTTATTTTTAAACTATATTGATTCTTAATATATAATTATCTTGCATTTTGGAAAAAGAAAATCTGTATGATAGTGATCTTTTAGAATATTGAGAGAATTTCTTTGTAGCCCAGCATCTGCTGTATTTTCATACAATTATGGATATTTGAAAAGAAAATGAAATGAAAAGAAAATCTCTGCTTTTTGCATGAAAATTTTATGTATTTTTAAAATTTTTATTTTTATTTTTTTAAGAGTTTTTTTTTGTTTGAGAGAGCAAGAGAGCAAGTGATTGAGAGCACAAGCAGAGGGAATGTCAGAGGGAGAGGGAGAAGTAGACTTTCTGTTGAGCAGGGTACCTGACTTGGGGCGGGATCCCAGGACCCAGAGATCATGACATGAGCCAATGGCAGAGGCTTAATGGACCAAGCCACCCAGGCACCCCCATGTATTTTTTAAAGATTATTTATTTATTTTGGATAGAGAAAGAGAGAGAGAGAGAAAGAGAGAGTAGGGTGGGAGGGGCAAAGAGAGGGGGAGAGTCAGTCTTAAGCAGATGCTGTGCTTAGCATGGAGCCTAACATGGGGCTCAGTCCCACAAACCCCAAATCATGACCTGAGTTTAAACTAAGAGTTGGGCGCTTAACTGACTGGTGCCCCTGGAGTTTGGATATTTTATATATAATTGTACTATTCAGGTTTTCTGTATTTCTCCTCCTATTTTAATCTGCTTGATCTACAATTTCTGGGAAAGTTGTACTATAATCTTTTTAACTGTTGATTTATCTGTGTCTTCCTGCAATTGTGTTTATTGTTTCTTGGTATAATTTGAGTTAGTATTTATAAAATATATATATATATACATATATATATGTATATATATATACACCACATTTTTGGTTGATGTATATGCTTTATTGTTTCTTTTACAAGGATATTATGTCCATTTTTCTTTATGACTTTTATAGCCTTAAATTCTCAGGTATTTAATAGTAACATTACTGCCACAGCTTTTTTGGATTCCATTTTATTTTCTACTTTCTATGCCTTTTAAGACTGTCTTTTATAGCCAACATGTAGTGAGGTTTTATTTTATAATCTAACCTGAAATCTTTTTTTTTAAGAGTGTTTAATTTAGGGACACCTGGGTGGCTCAGTTGGTTAAGCGGCTGCCTTTGGCTCAGGTCATGATCCCAGCGTTCTGGGATCGAGTCCCACATGGGGCTCCTTGCTCGGCAGGGAGCCTGATTCTCCCTCTGCCTCTCTGTCTGCCTGTGCTCTCTCTCTCTTTCTCTCTCTCTAACAAATAAATAAATAAAATCTTTAAAAGAAAAGAGTGTTTAATTTATTTAAATTTATTCGAGTTACTGTTACATTAAAACTAGTTCTTTTACTTTTATTTTATATTTTTCATGTTTTATATTTTTGTTATTTTTTTCTCTACTTTTGCTTTCTATTGGATTGTTAGAGTTTTCTTCTGCATACTAGAAGCAATACTTTCCATTTTTTATGGTGATTACCTTTATCCTAAAAGCCCTACTCATGTTTATTTACTCTTGTTGATTAATTGAATTTATTAATATCTATCTATTCCCTCTAACAAGACAAGCCCTGTAGTAAACTCTCTAATCCTTCAGTTCCCTTACAAAACCTATCATATGACCAAAATTTTGCTTCTAGGTTTTTATAGATATACTTTATATTTTGCTTTTTTGGGGGGGATTTCTATGACAACTATACATTTTATCAAGGCATTTTATTACATTTATTTTCCATATCACTTGAAAAAATTCCTGATTATTTTCTCTTTTTTATTTACTTAATCTCCCCCAAAGTGTTCTCAACATGGGCCTTTGTATGAAAAAACCATCTAAGGCCCTGTGTCTTATGTTTGGTTACCCAGAAGAAGCCAGGGATTTATTATGAAAATATTTAGTAAATACAACTGGTAGAGTGGAAAACAGAAGAGGAAAAGTATGAAGCCAAGCACATCAGGACCTTATAGTATCTTTGTAATATCTGTAGCTCATTTTAAGAACTTGTGTATGTTAGTAGGACATTCAGAGAGCTTCTCACTTTCTACTTATCGGTTCTGTTTATCATGTTATCATCAATATCTTGTGCCAGTGATATGCTCTATGGAATGTATAAATAATCAGGATGTCTTCGGACTATGCCATGACAGAAGAGAGGTGATTCAACATACTCCTGGGTGATACAATAGATGTGTAGCGGTTCATTTCCAGTGTGTGAGAACTGCTTTTGATACCTTCTTGGCAGGTATCCACTAGATCAATGCTCCATACCACATACCAGAGGCCATGTTGATCTGTAAAAATACCATACACACAAAAAAAGCTGAAAAAGCAAAAAAGCTGAAATTGGGACTAGTATTTAATTAAATTATGGAGTACGCTGTCATCTGTCTTGCTCTGATTCTCTTATGGCCAGACTGGGGGCTTAAATGGATTCTTAATGGGAAACACCATCCCTGTAATTTTTTGTCTTTGAGGTTGGCTCTAAACTCTGTCATTCTACCTGGAATACAATATTATTCTTGATTTCCCATCTTACCTGGTGCAGGGTGTTGTATTGTGGTTTCTGTTGTTTCAGAGTCCACTTAGATCTTGAATTAAGTAGCCCTCAAAAAATCCTGGTTCCCCTTTCCTTAACGTAAAGTTATTTGATAAATGACCCTAGGTCACTTCAGGGAAGGAATCACTGCCATGAATTGCTTTGGTGTTTTAGGGTCTTTTCTTATGGAGATACAACCTCTTCTTAAGTGATGAGTTCTTTTTTTTTTTAAGAACTGGCTCAGTATGGAATGTAAGTGAAAGAGTGCTGTTTTCCACTGGGCCAGTTGATACCGTTCTCTTGCTCGTCCATTCTAGATCTCTTTTGAATTTGTGTCTCATCTATCTGTGTGTCTGTTTGTGTCTGTCTACCTACCTACCTGTCCACCCGTCTACCTGTCCATCTTGTACATATCCATCATCTTGAGAAACTCCTTTGTTACTGCCTAGTTGCTTTGCTCTTAGTTCTCTTTGGGTCAGCACCCCCTGGATGCCATTTCTACCATGCTACCAATTATGGTTATTACCTGCATCTTGCCTCTGACAATTAAGTGCTGCCAGCTGCCTCTGCAATTCTGGATTCCTGTCATCCTCATGGATACTAGAGAGCCAGAAGCGTGTCCTGTTACCAGCCTCGGCCTGCAGAGGAGAGCCACTACCAAGCCTCTCAGTGATAGTGGTGTCTTTCTCTTTAGAGCATTTCTTATCACCACAGCTAATGAAATGTTCCCTAGCCCCTTCCAGGAAAAGTCAGTCTTATTTGACAGACAGAGATCACAAGCAGGCAGAGAGGCAGGCAGAGAGAGACGGGGAAGCAGGCTCCCCGCTGAGCAGAGAGCCCGATGCGGGGCTCGATCCCAGGACCCTGAGATCATGACCTGAGCCAAAGGCAGAGGCTTTAACCCACTGAGCCTTAACTTGAGGTTCTCAAGTTTTATGTAATAGACTCATTGGAGCATATTGACTTCTCTGGGACTTTCGCTTCTTTTCCTTAGTACTCTACTAGGACTTTCTAGCATCTACAATTTATATAAATGAAAGATATATATATCTATATATCTATATATATATGTGCACACACATATATATATTTTAAGATTTTATTTATTTATTTGACAGCTAGAGATTACAAGCAGGCAGAGAGGCAGGCAAAGAGAGAGGAGGAAGCAGGCTCCCCACTGAGCAGAGAGTCCAATGAGGGGCTCGATCTCAGGACCCCGGGATCATGACCCGAGCTGAAGGCAGTGGCTTTAACCCACTGAGCCACCCAGGTGCCCCGAAAGGTATATTTTTTCTCAAGCTTCCAACAGCCATCCCAGCAGTGTATCAGAAGGTGCCAGGGCATTAAATCCTGAACTGCAGGGAGTGCCCATATCAACAAACTCTCTCTGATCCGGCTTTAAATTCAGGTCCCCTCCTGGTTCAGAATCATTCAGAGCCACTTCAGGCCTGCTGCCCTGCTTCCTACAGGTTTGCATTGGCAGGACCTTACAGCAGCTCTGCTGAAACATCCCTTTTCTCATGAGCATTGACGACAATTCCCAGATCAGGTTATGCTAACATTTGGCCCTCCATATCGGTCTGGGGGCCAGGAGAGGGGATGGGAGGCGCATTAGAGGGGGGCAGTGTTTTCGAGCCTCTGCCTCCCTTGAGGCTTCTGCATGGTCCTCAGGCCACCATTTTAAATCACTGTTAAAAGAGACCAAATAATTTCCTTCCGTCTGCTTCAAAGGTACACCTACCTATTCCTTCAAAGATTATATGTGGCATAAGAGCTCGATTTTGGGAGCACCTGGGAGGCTCAATCAGTTATGTGTCTACCTTCAGCTCAGGTCGTGATCCCCGGGTCCTGGATGGAGCCCCACATCGGGCTCCCTGCTCATCCAGGGGCTTGCTTCTCCCTCTCCCATTCCCCCTGCTTGTGCTCTTTCTCTGTCAAATAAATAAGTAAAATCTTTAAAAAGAATAACTTAACTTCTGTTTTTCTTTTTCAGTGACTTTAAATTGAGACTTAAAAATAGGGGCACTTGGGTGCCTCAGTCATTAAGCATCTGCCTTTGGCTCAGGTCATGTTCCCAGGGTTCTGGGATCGAGCCCCACATCAGGCTTCCTGCTCAGTGGGAGGCCTGGTTCTTCCTTTCCTACTCTCCTTGCTTGTGTTCCTTCTCTTGCTATCTCTCTGTCAAATAAATAAATAAAATCTTTGAAAAAAATGGATTCTAAATATTATTCAGTGAGATTGAAAACGTTCTCAAAAATATTTGAAGCGAAAATTTACCTAAACCAGGCTTATAACATTTAATTACTGACCTGGATATGAGTTTGGATTCTTAATTTAAAAATGTGGAGTATTTTCCTACTACCAACCAGTTAGCACTTTCCACTGAATATTTCCTCACCAAGTAAAAATGAGGCTTACTCAGAGCAGGGAAGCTGATGTGTTGAATAACTTATTGTTCGCATTTGGCAGTTGCTATAGAGATGTAAAGTTAATAATATGCTTGCCAGGAAAGTTATAAATCAAAAATAAAAAAAACCACCTCTGGCGGCGAGGACACAACTGGAACATGTTGAACTAAGACAAGTCGTTAATCATCCAGCTGTGCTCTGGGTCAATAACTCAGAAGGTAAGAAGGAGACAAACGACTGATATTTTCCCATCATCGTGGTTTTAGTTTCTGAGTTGACAGAATGATGTTGGTAAAATTAGGAGATAAATTACAGGTAAAGGCAAAGTAGTCTCTTTCCTTAGGGCATAAATTGAACATGTTTTGCTGATTTGAAACCTTTACAACACTCTACACCCTTCTTCAACAGCCCTGTGGCCTTATAAACTCCTTATTGATTACCTAAAAACTACATAGTTTAAAATTCTTGTTTTTCAAAAGCATTGTGATTGGTGGTGATTAGTAGCTTTGTGGAAAGACTCAGGATAGTGAATTTGTGATTTGTAGTCTTCAAATCATTGTCTTCTCATCTGCCTGTATTCTGTGCATCCTAGCCTCTGTAAGAAAATTGACAAATGCCTTAAAAATATGATCTAGTGTACAATTATCCAGTTATGATATTTATGTTATATAATCATATATGTTTTCTTTTTCTCATCTAAATGTTATATTTATAGGTATGAAATTGAACTTTATTAATAAGCATTGTATTTTGAATAAGTTTTTTCTGATCCATGAAATTATATTATTATTTAAATTTTATGATGTTTTAAAAAGATTTTATTTATTAGAGAGAGAAAGAGAGTGCAAATGGGGGATGGGGAGGAACAGTGGGAGAGGGATAGGCAGACTCTACGCTGAGTGTGGAGTCTCCTGTGGGCTCGATTCCATGACCCTGAGATCATGAGCTGAGCCAGAACCACCAAGAGTTGGGCGTTCAGCTGACTGAGCCACACAGGTGTCCTAAATTTTATGACTATTTCAATAGGTTTCTTAAAATGGACTTAGGACCATTTAGAAATTTTTTCTTCAACTTTTGAGTCTAGCTCAAACTTTTGTTATTTTATTATGAATCCATTAATAAATGAATTAATTGCTTAGTCAGAAAATATAGTGAGTATGATATTTCTCAGGCAATAAATTTGGATGTGTAATGTAACTGTCTATTTTTTTTGTAATTTAACCTAAATTTATTTTGAACTTCCAGTAGATCTAGAGGCAAAAATTTAATTTAGTATTTTTGCAATATACTTAGTGGACTGACTTTCTTTCTGCCTGTCCTCTTTTTAAAAGAGAAAATGTTTCATTCACTCATTTAGCTTAAAGCTCTCTGTACTTCTTGAAATTCAAGTGGTCATGAAATCACCTCTGTCCTCTCATGCCACTCCTTATTTGGAGCCTGATAGCAGGCTTCCCCCTAAGGCAACAGATGAGGAAGACAGAATAAGTTTATAGTCCTCAAATATACTGGAGATTCTATTTATACCTACTCGGAGTGGGGCTAATGGAAGGTGGAGTCCTGCTAACACATTTACATAGGTTTCTCACGCTATTTTTTTTTTAAGTTTCTTCTTAGGTTCACCTGGGTGGCTCAGTCAGTTAAGCGTCTGCTTTTGGCTCAGGTCATGATCCCAGGACCGTGGAATGGAGCCCCATGTTGGGCTCCCGGCTCAACCGGGAGCCTCCTTCTCCTCCCTGCTCATGCTCTCTCTCTCTCTCAAATAAATAAATAAAATATTTAAAAAAGGAGTTTTTCTTAAAGCTAATTTCTTCATCACCTTGTACTGGTTAAAGCATATATTTTTATGTTGCACATTGTAGATTTTCCAACTTTTTGTTATTTGTGGGCTTTAAAACTCAATTTTAAAGTCATTAACTAAGAATTGCTTTCATTGTTTGTTCTTTCTGCATTTCTGCTGGAATAACTCTGTTCTGAAGCTAAGAATAGAATTCCTTCACTGCTTCTGAATTTGAGGAGGGATGTCAGTTAGAAGGAAGTATGTATGTATGAGTGTTGGGCGCAGTGGGAGTTGGTAGAGGTTGGGAGGGGCCGCATTGCTAAGTGATTCACATGATCATCTCACCACACAAATACTGATTTGCCTCTGTTACAGGTCAGGTTCTGGTTTGGGTATAATGAAGGAAGTGAGAAGATATATTCCTGTTTTCAGGGTACTTGAAGGTAGTGGAGGGAACAAAGAACAAAGAACAAATTTACTGTGCATAAGAGAAGTAGAGAAAGACTGGGTTATGGTAATGAATCTAAAGTTGGTCCTAAAAGTTGGATAAAATTTACATAAGATGACAAAATGGTTAAAGGCATTTAAGATGAGGGAAACAATGTGGGCTAAAATACAGAGGCAGAAATGAGTAAGATAAGCCTTAGGGAAGCAATAAAAGGACTGTTTTTGTTTGTTTTTTTTGAAAAGAGATTGGTGCTTGGAATTAGGTGAAAATAAGTTAGGTTGAAATAACTCACATGCAAAATTTTCAATTTGTAGAAGAATTTATGCTTCCTGCAACAGATAACAGATTATGCAGAGGCATGATAAATGCTTTGCAGAGGAAAGGGATGACGGAAACCTAGATGACCTGGAGACTAAAGGAGGCTGTTGTGATCCGCCTGTGAGATGAAAAGTGCTCTGAAAAGAGTTAAATAATGCATGAGTGCAATGAGAGTGACAGGTGATAGAGAGATCAGAAAAACAGAGTGGGATAGCACACGGATACGACAACCTACCTTTTATTTTATTATTTTATTTTATTTATTTATTTTTAAAAAACCTACCTTTTATTTTATTATTTTATTTTATTTATTTATTTTTTAAAAATTTTTAAGTTTTTTTTTTTTCTTTTTGGCCACCTACTTTTAAAACTTCATGTTGTATTTTTCCTTTTCCTTCCCTATGCAAGTAAACATCTGTTACTGGACTCATTGTCTCGGGGGAGGGATGGAAGATGTGACTAGGTAGAAGCACCCAACCTGCTTTTGTTTTAGGAATCAAAACCTCGTCATAGAGGAAGGATTTGTGAAACTGGTAAAGTGATGTGAATGTAAAGGAAAGTGTCTCCGCTGGATACCTGTAGGGAGAAGTTCTTGAGACTAGAAAGAATAGACTGAGCAGAGAAGAGAGAACCTAGGAAGTTCATGATATTCTAGAGACCTGAGAGTTCCACTCTGCTTCCTGGCCTTGAGGGGGTGGGGTTGGATGAGATGCTATCCAGGAAATAACTCCATGGGCCTTTTAGCATATGGGGAATGGGAACCTTTGTGGACACATTGTTGTGCTTCAAGAATGGTAAGGAAGCTGTACCTTAAAGACCATAATCCTTTTGCATGATGGTTTTCTCAGTGGTAGCTTTTACATGAGATGTGACTTCAGGGCCATATTCATTTCTTCTTTCCCCAGTCCTTAATCCTACAAAATCCTTTACTCTTCTTAAACCCCAACACAACCACGGAGAATTGGGGGAACCTTAAGAGACTCAAGTTGAACTTTCAAGCCTACTTTATAGACTCATAATACCAACAGTGCAGTAATAGGAAAAAAATTTGCATTTACTGCATATTTGAATTTTCTATAATAGTGACAGGTTTATTTTTATCTTACATGAATGCAAACCATTTCTTAGGATTAATTTACTAAAAGTTAAAGTATTTTTTGAAAATACTTCTGATCATATATTTTTTTCTTATATTTACTCTTTTAACAAAGAACATTATAAACTCCTAATGGGAGTCAGTCCCTAGCAATACAAAAACAATAACACATAGATCCTAGCCTCAGAAAGCTTAGTCTAGGGGTGCCTGGGTGGCTCGGTTGGTTAAGCGTGTGCCTTTGGCTCAGGTTATGATCTCAGGGTCAAGTCCTGCATCATGCTCATTGCTCAGAGAAGAGTCTGCTTCTCTCTCTCCCACTGCCCGCCACTCTCCCTCCCCCTGCCTTCCCCCACACTGTCTGTCTTATATAAAAAATAAAAAATCTTAAAAAAAAAAAGCTTAGTCTAGTGAGAAAGAAGACATGTAAACACATGATTCTAATAGCCTGTTTCAAATTCATTGTGGAACAATTTAGATTATAAATAAATCAATAATTCATAAATAAAATTTTTATATATTCTATTATGCATGCTGAACTCTATATTAAATCTAGTGTCATATGAGGAGGGAATGTTTTATTTATAAAAATATAATATTCAGTAAGAATTTCCTGGGTAAGAATCGAATATAGAACACTGCTCTTGGCAGGAGGAAGGATGGAAAGAAGGGATGGATACTAAGATAAGTGTAAACCTTCCTAGCTTTGAGGAATCTGACATTTAAGTTTGAAGGTGGTGCATATACATATGTAAACCATGAAAGCAGGAGAGTTTGGGGAATAGTAAGTTTGGTGTTTACACAACAATCAGTGGAAATCGTAGACAGTCAGAATGGGTACATGTTGGAAGGGAAAGAGGTGAAAAAGAGGAAAGACAAGAGACAAATGACAGAAGGTAGACAAATGTTGGAAGTATAATTGTGTGAATCACCTATAAATAAGACATTAGTGGAATGTCATCAAGGAAGTATCTGAAACACTGAGGACTTGTCACTAAGCTCTAGAAAATGCCCATATCCAAAGCCTTGAAGGAAAATCTCACGAGAAGGAAAATGAACTGCCTAGAGGAGTCACTGAAGACCATGTGAGGGGGCAGGGCAAGGCAGTTCACAGAAGAGGAAAGTCTACAGTCACGTGCCAACTGCCACTCATGAGTGGTTGCAAAGAATCAGAACTGAGACAGGCCAACCCAAGAGATGGAGCTTTCCATGGTTTTGGAAACTAGAGTTCTCATAATTTTTTTTTCTTTCTTTCCTGCCTCTTTTCCACCATGTCCCTTTCCAATTACTTCTTGTATGTAGTTTCCTCAGGGCCTCATTTTTAAATTTTGATTTTACTTTATTTTCACCAAACATGATTAATTTTGGAATAAATAATACTTGCACATGGCAACAAAATAAAATTCGAAAGTTATTCAGATGGTGGTAGTGTCAGAGGCTGTGGAGTGGGAGGACCCTAGAATCGCCTCATCCCATAGATAACTATCAAGTCATCCCAAATACCCCAGAAATCCACCTGAAGACAGGCGAAACAGACGCCACAACTAGTGGTAGAGAAGAGGCCACACTAAAGAAGGTAAGGAGTGTGGAAATGCAGTGTGGGAGAGAAACGGATCATGCCAGCATGGTGACAATGGAGCTATGGTTGCCAAAAAGGGCGCGAGACAAACTAACACACAGCAGCGCAGAAGGAAAATGAAACCCCATAGCAGTTGGCGTGGAAAGTGAGAGGGGCCGAAGATTTGGGAATTCTTGCAACCGAGGGGCTTAACTGCTGGAGTTCTAAAGGGCAGCAGCCTGGTTCAGGAAGAGCCTGGGGGACATTGCAGTGCTCTTGGAGAGAAGGCAAGCAATCTGTGGACATACAGCGTGGAAACAGTGGTCATCTGAGGTGTGCCTAACCTGAGGGAGGTTATTAGCTCATCTCAGAACATGTTCCAGAGAGGCAGCCTTCATGGAGGGACCCCCTAAGAACAAAGGAGCTGTAGGCACCATTTCCCTCCTTCATCCTCAGCTTAAACACAGAGCCACCTTTGGGAACCAGCGCAGTGCCAACATTGGGTACCTGACTTGCTTACATCAAGCCCTGCCCCGTGCTCCAGTGTTCCACTGGAGTCATACACCTCTGTCCCAGCATGGCTGGGCCCCTCCCTCAGTACACAGTCCAAACCCCTGCCCACATTGCATTTCCTGACTGGAGAGTTTTGAGGGCCTTGGTCCCAGAGGCCAGTGTAAACATCAGTAGCCCAGAGCACACATAGTTAAAACTTGCCACATTCAGGTGCTGACCAAACACCGCCCGCAACAGGCAAAGAGCCTGTGTAGAGACTGAAGGATAAAATGGCTGGGACACAACAGCGGAGCATGTGAAGCACACATTGGAGAGACTTCCTGAAGCAACAGGCCCTGAGGAACAGGGGACACTATATGGCAGGGCACTAAAGACCTCTTCTTTGTAAGGCCATTATCCTCAAGAATAGGAGATGTAGCTGACTTTCCTAACACAGAGAAGCAGGCACAGAGTCATAGAAAAATGAGAAGATGGAATTTGTCCCAAATAAATGAACCGGACAAGACCATTGCCAGAGACCTAAGTGAAACAGGTATAATTAACACGCCTGGTGAGAATTTAAAGTAATGATCATAAAGATACTCACTAGACTTGAGAAAGGAGTAGAAGACATCAGTGAGACTCTTATACAGAGGTAAGGAATAACATAGCAGAGATAAAGGGTTCGATAAATGAAATAAGAAACATGCTTGTCAGAATGAACAGCAGGTTGCAAGCAGAAGAACGAATTAATGACCTAGAAGGCAGTGTAATGGAGAGTAATCAAGCTGAATAAAAAAGAGATAAAAGAATTATGCAGAATGAGACTAGGCTTCAGGAACTCAGTGTTTCTATCAAACATAATAGCATTCATATTATAGGAGTCCCAAAAGAAGAAGAGAGAGAAAAGGGAGGAGAATATTTATTTGAAGAAATATTAGCTGCAAACTTTCCTAATCTGGGAAAAAAACCACATATCCAGATCCAGAAGGCATGGAGAATGCCCCCAATAATCAACAAAAAGTAGATCTGCACCATGACATACTGTAATTAAATTGTCAAAATATAGCGATAAATAAAAAATTTTTTAAAGCAGCAAGACAAAAGAAGACCATAATGTACAAGGGAAACCCTATAAAGCTGTATCAGTAGAATTTCAGTGAAATTTTCTAAGACAGGAAGGAGAGACATGATATATTCAAAGTGCTGAACAAGAAAAATCTACAGCCAAGAATACTCTGTCCAGCTGGGTTATCATTTAGAGCAGAAGGAGAGATAAAGACAAACAAAAACTAAAGGCGTTTATGACTAGTAAATGAGTTCTGCAAGAAATATTAAAGGGGATTCTATGAACAGAAAGGAGAGATGAGAAATGACAGTATGAAGGCAGGACACACAAAAGCAGTAAAAATGAATATTTTTATAAATGATAAGAAACTCACAAAGGTTGTAAAATCTGATGCCATAAACTTAAAATATGGGGTGGGGGAGAAGGAGTAAAGATTGGGTTCAAACTTAACCTTCAGTGTAATATAGATTGCTATTTGCAGAAGATGTTATATACAAACCAAATGGTAACCACAAGTCAAACACCACTAATAAATGTGCAAAGAAAAAAACAAGGAAGTGCAAATATACCACCAGAGAAAACCAGCAAACCATAGAAAGGGAGAGAGACAAGAATCTTCAGAAACAATCTGCAGAATCTTCAGAAAAATTACAAAACAAGTAATAAAATGACAATAAATACATATCTGTTAATAATTACTTTGAATAAAAATAGACTAAATGCTCCAATAAAAAAATATAGGATGACAGAGGCGCTAAAAACCAAGACCTATCTATATGCTGCCCACAAGGGACTCATTTTAGACCTAAGGGCACCGGCAGATTGAAAGTGAGGGGAGGGAGAAACATTTCTCATGCAAATGGATGTCAAGAGAAAGCTGGAGCAGCAATACTTACATCAGACAAAATAAACTTTTAAAGCAAAGACTAACAATAGACAAATAAAAGCACTATATAATCATTAAGGGGCCAATCCAACAAGAAGATACAGCAGTTGTAAATGCATTCACCAATGAAGCACCCAAATACATGGAACATTTAATAATAAATGTAAAGGAACTAATTGGCAGTAATACAATCATAGTAGGGGCCTTTAACATCCCACTTACATCAATGGACAGATCATCCAGAAAATGAATAAGGAAACTGGCTTTGAATGACACACCAGACCAGATGGACTTAACAGATGTATTCAGAACATTCCATCCTAAAACATCAGAATACAAATTCTTTCAAGTGCACATGGAACATTCTCTGGAAGAGATCACGTAATAGGCCACAAAACAAGCCTCAGCAAATTAAAAAAGATCAAAGTCATACCATGCTTACTGGAGGGGCGGTGGGTGGGTGATGGGTTAAATAAGTGGCGGATATTAAGGCAGGCACTTGTGATGAGCACTGGGTGTTTTTTGTAAGTGATGAATCACTAAATTCTACGCCTGAAACTAACATTACACTGTATGCTGACTAACTGGAATTTAAATAAAAACTTGAGAAAAAAAAACCTCAAAAAACCCAAAGTCATACCATGCATCTTTTCTGACTCTAATGAAACTCGAAGTTCACCACAAGAAACAATCTGGAAAGAGCACAAATACATGGAAGTTAAATAACATGCTACCAAACAACGAAGGGCCAACCAAGAAAGGAAAAAGGCATTAAAAAAAATCATGGAGACAAATGAAAATCAAAATGCAAAAGTCCAAAATCTTTGGGATACAGCAAAAGAAGTTCTAAGAGGGAGGTTTATAGTCACACAGGCCTATCTCAAGAAGCAAAGCAAAGCAAAACAAAACAAAAAACTCAAGTAAATAGCTTAACCTTATATCTAAACAAGCTAGAAAAAGAACAACAAACAAAACCTAAAATCAGGAGAATGAAAGAAATAATAAAGATTGGAGTAGAAATAAATGATACAGAAACTAAAAACAAAACCAAAAAAACAATAGAACAGATCAATGAAACCAGGCTCTGGTTCCTTGAAAAAATCAATAAAATTGGTAAACCTCTAGCCAGACTTATCAAGAAAAAAAAAAGAGAAAGGACTCAAATAAAACCACAAATAAGAGCAGAGAAATAACAGCCAACACCACAAATCATTATAAGGAATATTATGAAAAACTATAAGCCAACAAATTGGACAACCTAGAAGTGGATAAGTTCCTAGAAACTTATAAATTACCAAACCTGAAACAGGAAGGAACAGAAAATTCAAACAGAGTGATAACCAGTAGAAAATTGAATCAGTAATTAACAACTCCCAACAAACAGAAGTCCAAGACCAGACAGCTTCACAAGTGAATTCTATCAAACATTTAAAGAGTTATTATTTATTCTTCTCAAACTATTCCAAAAAATAGAACAGGAAGGAAAATTTCCAAATTCACTCTACAGGCCAGCATTACCTTGATACCAAAATGAGATAAAAACACCACAGGGCGCCTGGGTGGCTCAGTGGGTAGAGCCTCTGACTTCAGCTCAGGTCGTGATCTCAGGGTCCTGGTATTGAGCCCCTCATCAGGCTCTCTGCTCAGCAGGGAGCCTGCTTCCCCCTTTTGTCTGCCTCTCTGCCTACTTGTAATCTCTGTTGTCAAATAAATAAATAAAATCTTTAAAAAAAACTCACACACACAAAAGGAGAACTACAGACCAGTATCTCTGATGAACATAGATGCCAAAATCCTCAACAAAATACTAGTAAACCAAATCCAAAAATACATTAAAAAAATCATTCACCATGATCAAGTGAGACTTATTCCCAGGTTGCAAGTGCAATTCAATATTTGTAAACCAATCAATGTGATATATCACATCAATGAGAGAAAGGTTAAAAAATAAATAATCATTTCAATAGATGCAGATAAAGCATTTGATAAAGAATAACATCCGTTCCTGATTAAAAAAAACAAAAAACACCTCAACAGTGTAGGTTTAGAGGGAACAAATGTCAGCATAGTAAAGGCTGTATATGAAAAACCCACAGCTGACATCATCCTTAATCATCAGCTCTCAGTTTTTCCCATAAGGTCAAGAGCAAAAGAAGGATGCCCACTCTTTTATTCAACATAGTATCAGAAGTCCTAGCCACAGCAATCAGACAACAAAAAAGAAAAGACATCCAGATTGGCAAGGAAGAAATAAAAGTTTTACTATTTACAAAAGACATGATATATATAGAAAACCTGAGAGATTCCATCAAAAACTGCTAGAACAGATCAATGAACTCAGTAAAGTCCCAGAATGCAAAATCAAGTTACAGAAATCTGTTGCATCTCCATACATCAATGATGAAACAGCAGAAAGAGAAATTCAGAAAACAATTCCATTTACAATTGCATCAAAAATAATAAGATACCTATGAATAAATGTAACCAAAGAGGTGAAAGACCTGTATTCTGAAAATTATAAAACACTGATGAAAGAAATTAAGGATAATACAAAGAAATGGAAAGTCATTCCATGCTCATTAATTGGCAGAAAAAATATTGTTAAAATGTCTGTACTACCCAAAGCAATCTACATATTTAGTGTAATCCCTAGCAAAATACCAACAGCATTTTCCACAGAACTTAGAGCAAACAATCCTAAAGTTTATATGGAACCATAAAACACCCTGAATAGCCAAAGCAATCCTGAAAAACAAAAGCTAAGCTGGAGAGATCACAATTCCAAGCCTCTAGTTATATTACAAAACTGTACTGATCAAAACAGTATGGTACCAGCACAAAAACAGACACATAGATCAACAGAACAGAATAGAAAACCCAGAAATGAACCCATAACTATATGGTCAATTAATCTTCAACAAAGGAGACTATCCAATGGGGAAAAGCCAGGTGGTTCAAAAAATGGTGTTGGGAAGACTGGACAGCAACATGCAAAAACGTGAGACTGGATCACTTTCTTACAACATACACACACAAAAATTCAGAATGATTAAAGACCTAAATGTGAAACCTGAAACTATAAAAATCCTAGAAAAGTACATAGGCAGTAACTTCTCTGACATTGGCCATAGCAATATTTTTCTAGATATGTCTCCTGAGGCAAGGGAAACAGAAGCAAACACATACTGTTGGGACTACATCAAAATATAAAGGTTCTGCACAGCAAAAACAATCACCAAAACTAAATGGCAACCTACTGAATGGAATAAGATATTTGCAAATGAAAAATCTGATGAAGGGTTAGTATCCAAAATATATAAAGAACTTCTACAACTCACCACCTGAAAAACAAATGAGCCAATTAAGAAAAATGGGCAGAAGATGTGAATAGATATTTTTCTAAAGAAGACATCGAGGTAGCCAACAGACACATGAAAAGATATTCAGGGAAATGCAAATCAACACTACAATGATGTATCACCTCACACTTGTCAGAATGGCTAAAATCAACAACATAAGAAACAACAGATGTTAGTGAGGATATGGAGAAAAAGGAACCCCTTGCAGTGTTGGTGGGATGCAAACTGGTGTAGCCATTGTGGAAAACAGTTTGGAGGATCATCAAAAAGTTAAAAATAGAACTACCCTAGGATTCAGCAACAACACTACTGGGTATTTACCCAAAGAGTACAAAAACAATCCAAAGGATACATGCAACCTGGTGCTTATAGCAGCATTAACTACATCAGCCGAGATATGAAAGGAAGCCCAAGCATCCATGGATTGATGAATGAATAAAGAATACACACACACACACACGAATATTATTCAGCCATAAAACACTGAAATCTTGCTATTTGCAACAACATGGATGGAGCTAAAGAATATAAGCCTAAGTGAAATGTCTGAGAAAGACAAATACGATGTAATTTCACTAATATGTGGGAAAAGAAACATAACAAAAGAACAAAGGGGGACAAAGAGAGAGACAAACCAAGAAACACACTCTTAACTATATTAAAAAAACCTGATGGTTATGGAGTAAAGATAGGCGGGGCGATGGGTGAAATAAGCGATGGGGATTAAAGAGTACATGTATCTCGATGAGCACTGAGTTATGTACAGAATTGTTGGCTCTCTATATTTACACCTAAAACTAATATAACATTGAATGTTAACTTGAATTAAAATAAAAACTTTTAGAAAAGAAAATTGTACAAAGCATAATAAAAAATGTGAAGTTACGTAGTATATGCTGTGCTAGTATTTACATATATATATGCATATTGGCCTAGTTCTTCATCTTATTTTTTCACATGACAATTATTTTGAGGATTTTTTATTATCTTATATAAAAAGATGTCCAGTTATTTTAAGGATTGAATATTATTTCTTATAGTGTAAAATATTCCATCAATCCCCTGCTGATAGATGCTTAGGTAATTTCTAAGTTCCCAGTCTTATAAACCATGCTGCAATGAATATCCTTATGTATACTTCTTGTGAACACATATGAAAATCTTTGGATAATTTTCTAGAAATTCAGTTGCTGGTTTGAAAGGTGTGTGACTTGATCATTTTTAACTAGGCCTTAATGTGTTACTTAGGTAACACAGCAGCAGAGGACGTGTAGAATTTAGTGATGTTTTTCTATTTGTTAGCCAGATGGAAATCTCTAAATAGTGAATGAGGTTCCCAGAGCCAAAAACTCGGCTGAGAGAATCTCACATGTAGTGTGTAGCAAGCCGGAAAGCTCATCAATGTGGATGTGGCAGAAGGGCCAGGACTCTTATTCTGATATTAACCAGGATTTAAATTTTGTAAGTTTCCTGAGCCATTACAGAAAGTCCTTTGTTTGAAATGTTTCAAAGCCAGAAACAAAAAAAGCATCATGTAGTTCAGAAGGTAGAGAAATTAGAAACATCTGGTAAGTTTGGTTGCCCACATGGCTTGTGCTGACATGGAGATGTAATAACCAGGCGGTTGACTAGTCCAGTCTAATTTGGGTGAATAATATTTTCTCAGCAGTCTCCTGGCCACAAACTATCAAAAAGCAGTGGGAACATGCTGTCAAGTGTCTGATGCCCAGAACAATTACACTCTGGAAACATTCTCTTGGCTGGCTGAATGTGACCTATGACCCTGGCTCGGTTCACTCCACAAACGAATTAGTCACAGAGCACATGTGAAATAACACCCTTTGTAGGACTTTCTTGTGTTGACTTTCTAAGGTGCATGAGGCCATGATGGGTTCTCACACCCTGGAATGCTGTTTATTACCTTACAAGAGCAGGTTGGAAAATAATGCACTTCGATTTACGTAATTATACAAATACCATTTTCCCCATGTGGTTATTGACTGTACTTCTTTCTGAACTATCTTATATATGAATGAGGCAGGTATAAGAGTCTGACTTCAGTTTTAACGTATTTTTATTATCTTAAGGTCATGTAAATAGCATATAAGTGACTGGTGTGCTAAGAAACTTACCGATATTCTGATCCCTTTTGGATCCCTTTCTGATCTCCTGAGAGAAAATTAATTACTTCACTTTCATGTAATTCATATGTATTTCAAACATAATCCAGTTGATTTTCTTGTCACTTTGCGTTTTTTTTTAAAGATTTTATGTATTTATTTGATGGACAGAGATCACAAGTAGGCAGAGAGGCAGGCAGAGAGAGAGGGGGAATCAGGCTCCCCGCTGAGCAGAGAGCCCGATGCGGGGCTCGATCCCCCGACCCTGGGATCATGACCTGAGCTGAAGGCAGAGGCTTAACCCACTGAGCCACCCAGGCGCCCCGTCACTTTGCGTTTTAATTTATTTATGTGCTTGTCTCCAACTGGAAGTCTACTCATTGAAGTTAGGAGTATTTTGTAACGTATTCTTGGCGACTGTCAGAGTGCTAAACTCATAACAATAAATAAAGAATAAATGTTTATGAATGAATGAATCAGTCATCTGATCAGAGACCATCAGGTACTTTGATATGAAATTGAATCTACTACTACTATTTTTCTCCAATGGGTACATTCTTCCATTTGGTTTCCTTAGAACTTTTTTTTTTACTAATCTGTATTGTTGGGTGATTTTCCAAAGGCATGTGTATGAGAAAGCATTAGCATATACTCCTGTAATTACTCAAGATGGACCAGTTTCATGATGCCACTTTCAAAGACATCTGAGAATTCTGTTACCTGACAGGAAGAGTTAATCTGCTTGAGCTGAAAGTTAGTGAGTGTCTTGCTTTCTACTACACCCGGACATTATAGCCCAAGAAATGCCCAAAACATGTGTCAAATTAAAGAACCTTCAAAAAATATTTCTTATCAGGAATTTAATTTTTAATTATTTGTAACCACCATCATCAAAGTGTCCATCAAGTGTTATCATGCCCGTAGTACGTCCTTGAGTACCATACCGGTTAAGTTGTCTCTGCAGACCCAGTTGATGCAACACACAATTGTTTTCCCAGTTCTTTTCAATTTGGATTCGGTATCCCTCTGATTTGGCTTGTTTAGAATTCTGTTTGCTTAAAAGTTGAACATGATGTTAGCTATTGTTTCCTCCTTTGTCACTTGTAATTTTCAACAATCCTTCCTAGTCCATTTGTTGAAGAAAGCATTTTCTTGGGCCCATTCTCCTTGTAGCTCCTGCCCTGATCTTTCATGTTTTTTGTGGTCTAGCTTAATTTCATGTCGAACTTTACCCTTTCTTTTGTAGGAATATGGGTGTATTAAGGCAAGGCAGAATGATATTATAATACAGCTTTTGTATTTCAAGAGGACTAGGGGATGATTCAAAATATGAGAAGTTAAGATTTTATTCACAATAGAGAATGTTGGGATATTATATTAGTAATTGAGTCCAGCTATGTCGTGTATCTGAGAAAATTATATTTCTGAGTTTCCTTGTCTTCAAAATGTGGTGAAGATTAGAAATGATTCTGCTGAGTGTCTTGTATAGCTGAAACATAGTAGGCACTGAAAATGACAGCTATAGCAGAATGTATAGTTGCAAAGTACCCTGGGAGAAGGGTGCCCAGGTGGCACAGTCCGGTAAGCGTCTGACTCTTGGTTTTGGCTCAGGTGATGATCTCCTGGTGGTGAGATCAAACCCTGCTTTAGGCTCCACGCTCAACGGTGAGTGAGTCAGCTTGTGATTCTCTCTCTCTCTCCCCTTCTCTCATGCTCTCTCTCTCTCAAATAAATCTTAAAACAAACAGACAGAACACTGGGAGAAGGAACCTTGTCTGAGTTTGACGTATACAGGTTCTGCTCGCTGCCCCTCCGTTTTCACATTGCCCACAGGACGTCCTGCTGATGGCTCAGCACCTTTTCCATTGCTCCCACAGGCAGCTTTAGGATTACTTGTAAGGAGCCAATGCCAGGTAACCGAAGAGGGAAAATGAATGGGAATCATTTTTTTCATCACTCATATAGTCTAGTGCTTTCATATTACAGAAAAAAACTCTGAGGCCTAGAGAAGTTACATGATTTCCTCAAGGTGATACACATTCCGCGAGCTGTCAGAACCTGTCCCGAAGTCAGAACATTGCAACGTCGACCTTTCTTGTTCGCCTTCTTTCATCATTACCAGAGCCAGGATTCACTCAGTTGCCAGATTTTTCTCAGGCAAATCAATTAACCCAGGGGCTTTGGACTAACCTCTGCTGGTTTACATAAATGAGCCAACTGACCACTTTCCACTGGTGATTACATGTTCTTTTTGAAAGCCGTGGTGTTTGATTCAAACCTTCTGTTGGATTAGGTTTCAGAAAAGCAAAAGCCTGAGGGTCAGCAGATGCTGAACAAGTATAATCAAGGTAAATAATGAGACAACTAGGAAGAGAATTCCTAAGTAAGACTAGCTCTAAACATTTTCCACATCTTCTCCTTTGATCATTTGACTTGGTTTTTTTGTTCCTGGTCTGTTATAAAGTATGCTGAAATGCTGGGTTTGAATCCTCAGAAGCTGGCTACAGTTAAATTAATCCTTTTTTTAAAACTCAGAACATGATCACTAACAACTATCAAATTAATTTAGACTTACTTAGCTGAAGGAAAAACAGGATGAGAGCAGACCATGGGAATGTCTTTCCTCATCGCTTATGCCTCCACCCCCACTGGTTTTTGTTTGTTTTAGTTACATTTTCAAATACTCGCTCATTTTCCCATGTTCTGCATTCACTTAGAAAATCTAATAGTGCAGAGGGCCAGCAGGAGCCCCAGAAGTGCTGACTCATCGCGGCGGATGTCCAGTGGTTTGGCAGGAGACTTCGCTGTGAAATGCTGAACTTGGGCTGTTAAAAATAAGTGCATAGGGCAGCAGATGTCACTGTTGGTCCATCTTCACCTCAGGGTACTTCTTGAGAGCATGTTTGTCCTGAGCCTATGAGCCCCAGGGTCCTAGATTTTAGGCAGCACAGTCTTAAGGGACATTTCTTGATCAGCTTATGGCACTAATGTAAGGGGCAATTTCTTCTCCCTGGAACCTAATTTAATTACATAGAGTTTTTAATGTTATAATTATGATTTTCTGTTTTTTTCTTTAAAGATGTATTTATTTATTTTAGAGAGTGCCTGCGAGCAGGGGGAGGAGTGGAGAGAGAGAAGCTCAAGCAGACTCCCTGTTGGGCACAGAAGCCAATACAGGGCTCCATGCTAGGACCCTGCGATCACGACCTGGGTCGAAATCAAGAGTCGGATGCTCAACCGACTGAGCCACCCAGGCGCTCTGATTATGATTTTCATACTAATGTCATTTGCCTTTTTAAAATAGACAGCTTTTCCTCGAGGTCCAAATTTTCTTTGTTTCATTCCTTTTTCTGGGTGTCATTTCTTAAGCGTGGAATAGCTTTCTTTTTTCTGCTCAGATCAGCTTAATTATTCATGTATAAATTCCCTTAATTCTTACATTCTCTAATATACTTCCTTCAACTTTAATTCTTTTGCTATTAACTATGATGCAGTTAACTCGTACTTTTCTGAGTAAAACATTTGTGCCAGTTATTTAATTATTGTCTCTCGGTTCCATGTCCACCTTTTTGGCTGCTCTGTAATGCTAGGACCCTGCAAATTTTGCTCCTCAGATTTTCTTGCAAGATTCTTGAAGGTATTAGAAGGATCTGGAAGGTATTGGAGGGCAGGCTTTCTATATAACGAAAGAAGAGATAGACTTTCTTACTGTTTTAAAATTTGTACCATTCTTCTTTGCCCCAATTCCAAAATGGCAGTTCTCCTAAGCATCAGCTAGTGGGCCCAGCTATGGAAGTGACTCCAGCCTCCAGCTGCTTTTGGCACTTCCAGAACCATCTTTGTTGTGTTCCCTCAGAGGTACCAGCCCAGTTAGCCCATGTCCATTTTTAAAAGCATCAAATCTGGGGGTTTGATCCTGTAGCTCCTAGGTTCTGGCTATCCCCAGCTTTTCCCTTTTGGTCCCCTGACCTCAGACACTGTGGCTGCTTCTGGAATGTTCTATCTTTGCACATGCAGACCTCTTAACACCTACAGAACCAATGTCCTCCATTGAATTCCCTCGTCGAGTGTGGGTTTCTGTTTTCTTGACTTGTAACATACAAGTATATGACTTGTAATATACAAGTCAAGAAAACAGAATATGTATATATATAGTACATATATTATATATTATATATATGGTCATATGTATTTCAAATTATATTTAGTATTAAAAGTAGGAAAAACGAAAATAGCAAATTCACTGCATTGTGGTTTTGATCTATATTTTAAAAATACTTCCCTGATTTGAGCCTTCATCATGAAATATATGGTGATGATTTTGATTACTTGATATGGAATATGTTTTGTGAAATGTATATATACACGATCAAAGGAAAAACTGATGTTAACATTGATAGTAATTTCTCCTTGAGAAAATAACTTATCCTTGCTGATGGGATTCTAAATAGGTTTGACAGTTACTAAAATTATTGATGCTTCTTCTCTATGCCTGATCTAATTCATACTTCATTATATGGGAAGCAAACCATGGCCTGAAGAGATGAAGGGACAACCTTAAGGTCCTACAAGTGAGTTGTTAGAAACTTGGAGCAGAACTTAATCCAATTTTCTTTTTTTGCCTCAAGCTGCTTTTAGTTGTTCATGATTTTTGCATGTCCAGTGCAAGGATTTGTTAGCATTTGGTAAAAAATGAACATAAATAAAGTATTTAATACTGGGTTTCTTTGAACTAATTGTAGTTATATTAATGTACCATGCTGAGAACTTTAATTTGGAAGGGATAATGTTAAAGAAGTTGTTGCCTTTCAATAAAAGTCAGTTACTTCTTTATACTGAGTAGTCATTCATGCGCATTCAGTCAGCTAGCACTTATGAATATGTACGAATACACATGTGCCAGCATGTCAGTGTCATTTTGACTGTTTTAGAGCTTTCAGCGTCCCCTCTTTCTGTTCCCTGCACTGTTTACATAGATTACGCTACATTAACTTAGCATAATTTCTCAGTTCTATTCTATTAAGCCCATACAATCTAGTTTCTGCTCCTTTTCTATTGAAACAATCCTTGAGTTCACCAATGACCTGTCATCAGATCCAATGAACGTTGCCCTATGGTGTCTATCACAGTGCTCAGCCCTGCTGCTGTAGGGTAGAAGTAGCCATCTATACGACGTAAACGAACAAACATGCTTGTGTTCTAGTGAAACTTTATTTACAGGCACAAATTTGAAGCTGTAGTTTATTGACTGATGAACTTGAGCAAACAACACCTAATTTTTAAAAATTTCAGCTTGCTGGGGGTAAAATTGTAAGATATTTAAAGGATACAGTGTGGTGAATTGATACACATACATCTAGTGAAGGATTCCCCCCCATCTAGTTAATTAACACATGCATTACTCTATGTATTTATGTCTCTTTTTTCTGTTTTGGTGAGAAATTTTAAGTTGAACTCTATTCACATTTTGATTGTACACGTGGTATCAACATGTAACAACTATAATCACCATGTTTTATCTGGCAACCACTTTTCTACTCTCTGTTTCTATGAATTTGACTTTTTCCTCACCCCAGATTTCACATATAAGTGATATCAAGCAGCATTTGTCTTTATCTCGCTTATTTCACTCAGCACAATGTCCTCCAGGTCCGTCTGTGTTGTCATAAATGGCAGGACTACCTTCCTTCTCACACAGCTGAATAATATTCCATGGTGTATGTGTGTGTGCACGCGTGCGCGTGTGCACACCTCACATCTACTTTATACTTCATTCACTCATCTGTTGATGGGCACTTAGGTTGTTTCCATATCTTGACTTTTGTAAATAATGGTGCAATTAACATGGGAATACGAATATCTACTCAATATCCTGTTTTGATTTCCTTTGGAAAGTGCCACTTTCAGGCTTATTCTTTAAATACTGTCAACTGGGGCGCCTGGGTGGCTCAGTGGGTTAAAGCCTCTGCCTTCGGCTCAGGTCATGATCCTGGGGTTCTGGGATCGAGCCCCACATCAGGCTCTCTGCTCGGCCGGAAGCCTGCTTCCTCCTCTCTCTCTGCCTGCCTCTCTGCCTGTTTGTGATCTCTCTGTCAAATAAATAAATAAAATCTTTAAAAAAAAAATTTAAATACTGTCAACTAACTGGAAAAGTTTCTTAAGTGCTGTGTAAGTCAAACTAAACACGTGTTGGGGCTGGACCCAGTTACAGCATCTGTGGAGAATCTGAGCAATGACCAGGTCAAGGGAGGGTGGGGTGTGCACCTGCGGGAGGAACTGCTTTGTCAAAGAAAGCGTGTGTGAGGGAGTTACCAAGAGTAAAGAGAGAGATGGAGGATTGGGCCAGGGAGTAGAGCAGTGATCAGTCATTGAAGGAGTCAAGAGAGATCAGGTCTCCTTCTATTTACATTTCTATTAAATGCAGGAAGAGCTTTCCCTGGGATAATGCTAACATATTTTACAATAGTATACTTTCTCTCATGTCTGTATCTTTGTAGTTATTGTCAAGAAAACAAATAAGATCATATGGAGATGATGGGAACTGTTAAAAGCCAGGTAGCTCATTAGTCAGGACTTTAGAGAAAGGACAACAGAGGAACTGGCTAGCAGTAGGCAATAGGCCTTGGGGGTCTATGCAAGTAGAATGGGATAGAGCTAGATGAGTATGGGAAGAAAATATACTTCAGGAGTGATTGTCCATACTTAGAAAGAGAGAACTGAGATTAGACAAAAGTGGAGGACAGCCAGGAGTCAAGTCCTGCTGGGCTGGGAGGTGTTTTGGCAGACTTGGCCAAAGCAGAAGCCAAGGTGAGGTACGGAACTGGGTGGCCAAGATCAGAGCCAGAACTGCTGAATACAGAGCCAGGGATCTGGAGGCAGTTTGGAAGGATATGCAAGACAGACTATGCCAAGAATATGTACCCCCTGGTTTGGGAGTTTTCAAGTGGGAAAATTGCTGAGTTCATAATACATATTATGTAACTAACATAGTAGTTCTTAGGCTATTTAAGTCAATGTTGAACTAAAAGTTAAACTAGATTTAAAATCTGGAATTTTGGTTAAAAAGATTAAAACATCCAAACATATCATCTTTCCAACAAATGTTTTTTAAACAGACCTCTCAGCCAAGTTGCCTAAGAACAACAGTTGAGGAGAACTGCACGTCTTCAAGCACTGTCTACAGCAGAATGGAAACAGGGACCTCTGGGAATATCTGTGAGTCATAAAATGTGGTAAGGAGCTTTCCAAAGACATTTTCTCGCTAGGATGGAGAGTTCTAATCTCATATTGTCAGACTCTGTTGGCGACAAGGTACATTATTTACTTTGATTCCTTTTCAGCTGTCCTTCATGACCTTGGTTTATCAAGTTTTTGATATATTGGACCTGATGAGTTGCATAAGCTAACAAGATTGTAACCTCTTCTGTTTTTCTAGTCTCTTAAAAGAGATAAAAATCACGATCCTAATCTATGCTCCCTTTGTGAGTGTGTTTAAGTCAGTTGTCTCTGAAGGAAGTAGTCTGGATTATTCCCACAATTTTGAAAGCTTATAGTACTAGTAATTGAAGACATATGTTTTCTTTTAATTAAGAAAGGATGTCAAAAAAACACTTCGTAATGCTGCCAAATGGGGTATTTCTAAGTGTGGTGTGCATCCATGCTTGGGGTCATTTAATCTAGTTTAAATATGAGTGCTTGATTTTGGTGAAATATAGACACAAATGCATATCCAACAAACATAGTTATCAGTGTAAAGAAGAGGCCAAAAAGTAAGCCAGAAAAACATACCCAAACCTTTGCTCATAAATTCAAGATAAATCTAAAATTTTTGATGTATGATGGTGTCTGAGTAATTTCTAGATTGATTTATTGTTTACAGATCTTTTCTATTTTTATTTCATTTTTAAAGCAGAGGTTCAAAACGTTTTGACTGTTGTACAAAACTGTGCAGTCACCACCCAGATCAATATGTAAAATATTTCTATCACCTGGTAAGCTCCCAGGTGACCCGTCTAGTCATTCTTCTACCACCACTCTCCACCACACCCCAGAAGCAGCAGAGATTAGTTTTGCATGCTCTTGGACTTAACAGAAATTGAATCATACAGTATGTACTTTCTTAGGTTTTGCTTCTTGGACCCAGCAGGTTTTTAAGATTCATCCAAACTGTTGGGTGTTTGAGTCGTTCGGTCCTTTTAATTGCTCAGTAGCATTCCACTGCATGAATATATACCGCTGTCTAGTCTTTTGATGATGAACATTTGCATTGTTTCCAATTTTTGGCTATTATAAGTAGGGGTGCTGAGACTTTCTTGTGAAGGTCATTTTGCAATGTATGTTTTTATATCTCTTGGATAAACACCTAAGAGTGGGATCCCTGCATCATAGGATTTTATAAGAAATTGCCAAACAGTTTTCTAAAGTGATTGTATGATTTTACAATCTTACCAGCAACGAATGGAATTCCATATCCTTGTCATTTTTTAGTATTATTACTCCTTTTGATTTTAACCTCTCAAGTGAGAGTGAAACATTATTTCATCGTGGTCTTCTTTGCATTTCTCTGATTACTAATGATGTTGAGGAATTTTTTGTGTGTTTAAGATCATTTCTTTATCTTGCTTTATGAAGTATCTCTTCAATTCTTTCTATCTGTTTAAAAATTTTTTTTAGGATTTCTCTTTATATTCTACGAGTCCTTTCAGGTAAATGTCTTCTAAACATTTCTCCTAGTCTGGATTTTGTCTATTTATTTATTTCCTTAATGGCTACCTTTTTTCAGTTGAGGAGTAGTTAATTGAGAACAAATTAATTAATAATTAATTTAATTGAGAAATAATTCAAATGACACAAAACTTACCCCTTTAAAGTAAATAATTCATTTGTTTTTAATATATTCATAGTTGTTCAACTATCAGCCCTATGTAAATTTAGGACATTTTCATAATTCCCCAAGTGAACTGCACGTGCATTACTGTCCATTCCCCATTTCTCTCTTCCCTGTAGATGCTGACAACTGCTAATGCAAATCTGTCTCTGTGCATTTGCCTATCCTGGACAGTTTATGTAAATAGATTATACACGGTCATGCAGCCTGGTACAAATATGCAGCCTTCTTTCACGGTGTGGGTGATTTATGGCGAATAGTATCTCACCATATAGATATGGCACATTTAAAAATCTATTCATCAGTGGATGAATATTTAAATTGTTTCTACTTTTGGATTTTATGAATAATGCTGCTTTGAACATATGTGCAAGTTTTCATATAAATGTATGTTTCAATTTTCTTGAATATATTATTCCTTTGACTGAATTTGGCCACGCACAACATTCATATATTGAAAACCTAACCCCCAATGCATGGTATTTGGAGATGGGAGGCTTTGGGAGATGATTAGTTCATCAGGGTGGAACCCTAATGATGAGATTCATACCCTTATAAGACATGAAAGAGCTTGCTTCCTTTTTAACTTTTTGAGGAACATCCATACTGTTCTTCAGAGTGGTTGACCAGTTTGCATTCCCACCAACAGTACAAGAGGGTCCCCCTTTCCCCACAGCCTCACCAGCACCTGTTGTTTCTTGTGTTGATTTTAGCCATTCTGATAGGTGCAAGGTGATACCTCATTGTAGTTCTGGTTTGTAATTCCCTGATGATCAGTGATGTTGAGCATCTTTTCATGTGTCTACCAGCCATCTGGAGGTCTTCTTTGAAAAAATGTCTATTCCTGTCTTCTGCTCATGTTTTAATTGGATTGTTCATTTTTCTGGCTGTTGAGTTTTATAAGTTTTTATGTATTTTGGATACTAACCCTTTATCAGATTTTTCATTTGCAAATATCTTCTCCCATTCTGTAGGTTGCCTTTTCATTTTTTTCTTTTGATTTTTTTTTTATTTAAGCTTTTTTTAATTTAAACATATAATGTAACCCCACCACCCTCTCCCAACCTCCCTCCCCTCCACCCTCCTCAGTTTGTTTTATGACATTAAGAGTCTCTTTTGGTTTGTCTCCCTCTCGATCCCATCTTGTTTCATTTTTTTCTTTTCCTACCACCTTAACCCCCACTCCCATTGCATCTCCACTTCCTCATATCAGGGAGATCATGTGATAGTTGTCTTTCTGCAGTTGACTTATTTCGCTAAGCGTAATATGCTCTAGTTCCATCCATGTCGTCGCAAATGGTAAGATTTCATTTCTTTTGATGGCTGCATAGTATTCCATTGTATATATATATCACTTCTTCTTTATCCATTCACCTGTTGATGGACATCTAGGTTCTTTCCATAACTTGGCTATTGTGGACATGGCTGCTATAAACAGTCGGGTACACGTGCCCCTTTGGATCACTACGTTTGTATCTTTAGGGTAAATACCCAGTAGTGCAATTGCTGGGTCATAAGGTAGCTCTATTTTCAATTTTTTGAGGAACCTCCATGCTGTTTTCCAGAGTGGTTGCACCAGCTTGCATTCCCACCACCAGTGTAGGAGGGTTCCCCTTTCTCCGCATCCTCGCCAGCATCTGTCATTTCCTGACTTGTTCATTTTAGCCATTCTGACTGGTGTGAGTTGGTATCTCATTGTGGTTTTGATTTGTATTTCCCTGATGCCGAGTGATGTGGAGCACTTTTTCATGTGTGTGTTGGCCATCTGGATGTCTTCTTTGCAGAAATGTCTGTTCATGTCCTCTGCCCATTTCTTGATTGGATTATTTGTTCTTTGGGTGTTGAGTTTGCTAAGCTCTTTGTAGATTTTGGTTACTAGCCCTTTATCTGATATGTCGTTTGCAAATATCTTCTCCCATTCTGTCAGTTGTCTTTTGGTTTTCTTGACTGTTTCCTTTGCTGTGCAAAAGCTTTTGATCTTGATGAAGTCCCAATAGTTCATTTTTTCCCTTGCTTCCCTTGCCTTTGGCATTGTTCCTAGGAAGAAGTTGCTGCGGCTGAGGTCGAAGAGGTTGCTGCCTGTGTTCTCCTCAAGGGTTTTGATGGATTCCTTTCTCACGTTGAGGTCCTTCATCCATTTTGAGTCTATTTTCGTGTGTGGTGTAAGGAAATGGTCCAATTTCATTTTTCTGCATGTGGCTGTCCAATTTTCCCAACACCATTTGTTGAAGAGGCTGTCTTTTTTTCCATTGGATATTCTTTCCTGCTTTGTCGAAGATTAGTTGACCATAGAGTTGAGGGTCTATTTCTGGGCTCTCTATTCTGTTCCATTGATCTATGTGTCTGTTTTTGTGCCAGTACCATACTGTCTTGATGATGACAGCTTTGTAGTAGAGCTTGAAGTCTGGAATTGTGATGCCACCAACTTTGGCTTTCTTTTTCAATATTCCTTTGGCTATTCGAGGTCTTTTCTGGTTCCATATAAATTTGAGGATTATTTGTTCCATTTCTTTGAAAAAATTGTTGGAATTTTGATAGGGGTTGCATTAAATGTGTAGATTGCTTTAGGTAGCATAGACATTTTCACAATATTTGTTCTTCCAATCCATGAGCATGGAACATTTTTCCATTTCTTTGTGTCTTCCTCAATTTCTTTCATGAGTACTTTATAGTTCTCTGAGTATAGATTCTTTGCCTCTTTGGTTAGGTTTATTCCTAGGTATCTTATGGTTTTGGGTGTAATTGTAAATGGGATTGACTCCTTAATTTCTCTTTCTTGTTGTTGGTGTAAAGAAATGCAACCGATTTCTGTGCATTGATTTTATATCCTGACACTTTACTGAATTCCTGTACAAGCTCTAGCAGTTTTGGAGTGGAGCCTTTTGGGTTTTCCACATATAGTATCATATCATCTGCAAAGAGTGATAGTTTGACTTCTTCTTTGCCGATTTGGATGCCTTTAATTTCTTTTTGTTGTCTGATTGCTGAGACTAGGACTTCTAGTACTATGTTGAATAGCAGTGGTGATAGCGGACATCCCTGCCGTGTTCCTGACCTTAACGGAAAAGCTCTCAGTCTTTCTCCATTGAGAATGATATTTGCGGTGGGTTTTTCATAGATGCCTTTGATAACATTGAGGTATGTGCCTTTTATCCCTACACTTTGAAGAGTTTTGATTAGGAAGGGATGTTGCACTTTGTCAAATGCTTTTTCAGCATCTATTGAGAGTATCGTATGGTTCTTGTTCTTTCTTTTGTTAATGTATTGTATCACATTGATTGATTTGCAGATGTTGAACCAACCCTGCTGCCCTGGAATAAATCCCACTTGGTCGTGGTGAATAATCCTTTTAATGTACTGTTGGATCCTATTGGCTAGTGTTTTGGTGAGAATTTTCGCATCTGTGTTCATCAAGGATATTGGTCTGTAATTCTCTTTTTTGATGGGATCCTTGTCTGGTTTGCGGATCAAGGTGATGCTGGCCTCATAAAATGAGTTTGGAAGTTTTCCTTCCATTTCTATTTTTTGGAACAGTTTCAGGAGAATAGGAATTAATTCTTCTTTAAATGTTTGGTAGAATTCCCCTGGGAAGCCATCTGGCCCTGGGCTTTTGTTTGTTTGGAGATTTTTGATGACTGTTTCAATCTCCTTACTGGTTATGCGTCTGTTCAGGTTTTCTATTTCTTCCTGGTTCAGTTGTGGTAGTTTATATGTCTCTAGGAAAGCATCCATTTCTTCCAGATTGTCAAATTTGTTGGCATAGAGTTGCTTATAATATGTTCTTATGATTGTTTGTATTTCTTTGGTATTGGTTGTGATCTCTCCTCTTTCATTCATAATTTTATTTATTTGGGTCCTTTCTCTTTTCTTTTGGATAAGTCTGGCCAGGGGTTTATCAATCTTATTAATTCTTTCAAAGAACCAGCTCCTAGTTTCATTGATTTGTTCTATTGTTTTTTTGGTTTCTATTTCATTGATTTCTGCTTTGATCTTTATTATTTCTCTTCTCCTGCTGACTTACTTTGTTGTTCTTTCTCGAGCTCCTTTAGGTATAGGGTTAGGTTGTGTATTTGAGACCTTTCCTGTTTCTTGAGATAGGCTTGTATCACTATATATTTTCCTCTCAGGACTACCTTTGCTGTGTCCCACAGATTTTGGACCGTTGTGTTTTCATTATCATTTGTTTCCATGGTTTTTTTCAATTCTTCTTTAATTTCTTGGTTGACCCATTCATTCTTTAGAAGGATGCTGTTGAGTCTCCATGTATTTGTGCTCTTTCCAAATTTACTCTTGTGATTGAGTTCTAGCTTCAGAGCATTGTGGTCTGAAAATATGCAGGGAATGATCCCAATCTTTTGATACCTGTTGAGACATGATTTATGACCCAGGATGTGATCTATTCTGGAGAATGTTCCATGGGCACTAGAGATGAATGTGTATTCTGTTGCTTTGGTTTGGAATGTTCTGAATATATCTGTGATGTCCATCTGCTCCAGTGTGTCATTTAAGACCTTTATTTCCTTGTTGATCTTTTGCTTTAATGATCTGTCCATTTCAGTGAGGGGTGTGTTAAAGTCTCCAACTATTATTGTATTCTTGTCAATGTGTTTCTTTGATTTTGTTATTACTTGATTTATATAGTTGGCTGCTCCCATGTTAGGGGCATAGATATTTAAAATTGTTAGATCTTCCTGTTGGACAGACCCTTTGAGTATGATATTGTGTCCTTCCTCATCTCTTATTATAGTCTTTGGCTTAAAATCTAATTGATCTGATATAAGGATTGCCACCCCAGCTTTCTTCTGATATCCATTAGCATGGTAAATTTTTTTCCACCCCCTCACTTTCAATCTGGAGGTGTCTTCAGGTCGAAAATGTGTTTCTTGTAGGCAGCATATGGATGGGTTTTGTTTTTTAATCCATTCTGAAACCCTGTGTCTTTTGATTGGGGCATTTAGCCCATTTACGTTCAGGGTAACTATTGAGAGATATGAATTTAGTGCCATTGTATTGCCTGTAAGGTGATTGTTACTGTATATTGTCTCTGTTCCTGTCTGATAATACTTTTAGGGTCTCTCTTTGCTTAGAGGACCCCTTTCAATATTTCCTGTAGAGCTGGTTTGGTGTTTACAAATTCTTTCAGTTTTTGTTTGTCCTGGAAGCTTTTTATCTCCCCTTCTATTTTCAATGATAACCTAGCTGGATAAAGTATTCCATTTTTTTCTTTTAATGCTTCAATGGAATAACTTGAAACTCTCAAAAATATGAGATAAAAATAAACGACTTAGGAAAAATCATTGTGGATTACACACACATACACACACACACACACACACACACACACATGAGTGATTAAATGCTAAGTAGGTGGATAATGTGAAAGAAGATTGTGTGTGTTTTGGAGAGCTATAGAATTGTTTACAGCTGTGATTTTCAAACATTTCTGTTGAAGGACCACTAAGTGGAGGAGAAACATGGATGGTTGGGAGTAAGAGAGGAGTGACTAGATGCAGACTCTTCAACATGTCATGTTCTGTTTTATTTATTTTATTTAATTTATTTGAGAGAGAGAGATACAAGTGGGGAGGGGCAGAGTGGGGGGAGAGAGAATCTGAGGTGACTCTGCACTGAGCATGGAGCTGGATGGTGGCTCAATCCTGTGACCCAGAGATCATGACCTGAGCAGAAACCAGGAGTCCAATGCTTAACCAGCTGCACCACCCAGCTGCCCATGTTACGTTTTATTTTTAAAATGTATACAATTTTCATTTCATTTCATGCCATAGCCATGCTTGTCTTGACATAAGAACAGTAACAGGTTATTTTATTTTCAAGTTTGATTAAAATAGACACCTGAAGGAGCTATTTCATGTCTAGCCTTGCTTTTGAGCATTTCCTGGCATAGTAAATTCTATGTTGGGAATTTACATACTTTTGTTTGAGAAACACAGATGTATACTGATAAATAAATGAATCATAGGTAGAGCTTGTACATTTGGAGGCAGTTGTTTTAATTCTGACAGAGGTTTTCTTGTAGGTGGCTAAAGCAGCTGTATCACAATTCCAGCGTATTCGAAGTGATTGTAACAACAGAAACCCCTGAACCTCACTCTATCTTTGGCTTCTTTTCAATCTCATCTCCTAGGGCTGGGAGAGGAGACAGAGTGATAATTGTTTTACAAATTAATTAAAAATAAAAGTTGGTGATAAAATTTAGTGGTTTGATTTTTAGCTATTTTTTAAAAAAATATTTTATTTATTTATTTGACAGACAGAGATCACAAGTAGGCAGAGAGGCAGGCAGAGAGAGAGGAGGAAGCAGGCTCCCCGCAGAGCAGAGAGCCCGACTTGGGGCTCGATCTCAGGACCCTGAGATCATGACCCGAGCTGAAGGCATCGGCTTAATCCACTGAGACACCCAGGCGCCCCTGATTTTTAGCTATTTTAAGATGACTCCATGTCAGAATAGCTTCACCAAAATAGCATTGACCTGTCAGGTACTATTGTTTGATGGAGTTCATGGAGAATGAAAAACTTTAGAAAAAATAGGCTGTGGGATAGAATAAGTTTAAAGGACTTCTTGTTGAGCCCTTTCTTTATCTTGCTTTATGAAGTATCTTATCAATTCTTTTCACCTATTTAAAATTAAAAAAAAATTTAAATAAAATTTTAAACTCGTGGCAATTAATTAATCCACTTTTTTTTTGAAAAACTGAATTAAATGAAGAGGGAGGTTTATAAAGGGAATCAACTGATTCAAGATTGGCATAGAAAACAAAGGCCAGAGGAAAGTGAGAAAGTGGAGAATTTGGTAAAATAGGTGATGGAGACAAGTGGAACTCCCTAAGCCCTTTGGTTAGGTCATAACTAATGTTACATAGCTTGACTCTGCTGGGGAGGAAAACTTAACTGGTGCTTTTATGCCTTCATATTAGTTTGCTAGGGCTGCAGTAACGAAGTACCACAAACCAGGGGGCTTGACAACAGAAATTTACTGTCTCACAGTTCAGAGGCTGGAAGTCCAAGGTCAAGGTGTTGGCAGGATTGGCACCTTCTTAAGGCTATAAGGGAAGGATCTGTTTCTCTCTTTTTGTCTTACAGTTGATCATCATAATGTTCACATGGCATTCTCCCTATACAACTACCTCTGTAAGTTAATTCCTCCTTTTTATGATGATAACGCCACGTTGGGTTAGAGCCTGCACTAATGATCTCATTGTAACTTAATTACCTTTGTAAAGATCCTTTCTGCAAATAAGATCACATTTTGAGATCCTGGAGCTTAGGAGTTCAACATATGAATCTGATGGGGGCCGGGGCACAATTCAACCTCTAACACGTCTCTTTATACTTTAACTTAATTTCATAAGTTAGCTCACATCAACTCTCTTCTCAGACACTAAGATGAAATGAAATATTAATGCAGTGAATTCAGCCCCGGCTGGGATCCCTCACATCAGCGGTTGCAGACAGAGGTGTACTACTGTGAGGCAGATACAGGGTCTAGAAAAACAAACAACATGATGGTATCTCAGCTCTGTGTATTCCGTATCAATCTAGAGAGTTCGTGAGCTCTGAGGATAAACACACTCCCTAAATTTAGTACTAAAGAGAAAACGTTTGTTAAGAACAAGTGAGTGCTCATGTTTTTATTTCATTGGAATTATAATCCCATTTACTTCTCTTATGTCTTGATCAATCTAAGAATTTTGGACACCAGCTAATCAATTTTACAACTTATAAATTTCAGTTCGAGACATTTTGTATGTTAACAAATTGTTGCTTTTAGTCACCTGCAAATAAGTTATATCTCTAATGTAACATGAGTCTGCACTTCAAACATAGAAATAATTCTCATCAACTTAAAGTCACCTAATTTTTGGATTATCTACTACTGTTTGGGATTATTTATTTATAACTTTCCCCATTCCATCAGTGTAGATGAAAGTGGATTCTTGTTATAAGTAATAAAAGTGGCAGATTAATTGGTTTAGGAAATGTGGTAATATGTAGAAATAAGTTACTAAAAAATTATATATTATTTTAAATAAATAATATTTTTAAGAGTCAACCCTAGTCAGGAAGAATGTGGATTCTTGAACTGGACAATCTTGGTACAGTTAGGTCCTAAGATTTTAGGACCTAACAATACATGGAAAATGTTTATTACCTGGCATAGGAAGCACTCTAGATGTTGTAGCTTTTTTCAAAAAAAAATTTTGCTATCAGAGAACAAAGTTTATTAAAAAGCAAGAACATGAAATAACACCAAAACCAAATGAATACTTCTTATAATTTATATGGAGAAAGTAATGCTAGAATAATTAAAATTACTTGGAAATCTCATTCCTGATAAAATTCTAGGTTAGAAAATTCATATTTGAAGCTTTACCAGTAGGAATATACCATCCATAAAATAATCTTAATGACTTGAACTCTATGTCATTTTGATTACTAGAGAACACCATGAAGATTAGTGGTCATTCTACAGAAATGACTTCACAAGTTCTTTTTTTAAAAAAATAATATACATTGGACTTTATATCAAGGCTAATAGAAATAAGATTACAAATAATTTCTCTTTATTTTCTAGAAAACTACCATTATTGGTGCTCCTTCTTATAAACACTTATTTGATATATCCCTTTAAAAATATTAATAAGGGAATACTTCTTTTGCCTAACAAACTTCTCTGTTGCCTTTTATAATAAAACAACAATGATTAAGCCTATCTTTTCTATTTTTTGTGCCTTGTAAGACACAAAAATTGCAATGTGTTCAAAGAACTACTTCCTTTTCTTTCTAGTTACAGAGAAATACTATTTTTTCTAGTCACCTGGTATCTGGGTGAGAGTATGTGGCTACTTCTGGTCAACAGAGTATGAATGGTTGTATGCCAGTCCTAGGTTTGGCCTCTAAAAACTCTACAAATTTCCAAATCCTGTCCCTGCGCTTGTGAGCTGGTTAAATGCAGTGGATTTGCCCAAAAGACCCTTTCTAAGGAAGGGCCTAGAAGATGGTCTCATTACACGGTAAAAGAAATTCTGATCACTAAGACCCTACTTTAAGGAGAGGTGCCCTAAATTGTTCCCTGACCACAAATACATACATTGGATTTTGTCCGACAAAGCAACAACAACAAAACCAAAAAGACTCCCCCTCCTCCCTCAGAAAAAAAAAATCATTTGTTGGTTGGTCCTAGGCCACTGAGAGGTGTTTTTTTTTTTTTTTTTTTTTTTTGGCTGATTGTTATATAGCATCTGGCATATACCTTGGCAGCCAATGTGTTAAACAGGTAGGGGGTAGTGATAGGAGTTTATTAGTTTCGTTTTTGCTTTGTGTACTAAATTTCTCCTTCCTTTCTTCCTTTTCTTTCTTCCTTCCCTTCCCTGCCCTTCCCTTTTCTTTCTCTTCCTTTCCTTTCCTTTCCTTTCACTTTTCTTATTAATTGAAGTATAGTTTACAGATATGATTATATGATTATACATTATATTAGTTTCCAGTATACAATGCAGTGATTTGACAATTCTATACATTATGAAATGCTCACCACGGCAAATGCAGTTATCCCCATACATGTTGTACCTCTGTCACCATACAAAGTTATTACAGTGTTATTGACCATATTCCCTGTGCTGTACTTTTCATCCCTCTGATTTATTTTTTAACTGGAAGTTTGTACCTCTTAATCCCCTTCATCTAGTTCATCCATTCCCGCATCCCCTCCCCTTTGGCAGTCACCAAGTTGTTCTCTGTATTTATGAGTCTGTCTCTGATGTTGTTTTTGTTGTTCATTTGTTTTGTATTTTATGTCCACATATAAGTGAAATCGTATGGTATTTTATGTTTCTTGGGATGAGGTTGAGAGGGATATAGATTGGGTCGCTGGCTTCCGAAGCTCAGACTTTTGGTACCATTAACATGTTGCCCATTGTCCTAAAATGCTAAAATCCTAAAATGAAAATGTTTTCTCTTAACTTCAGGGAAGCTTTCACATTATAGATATTAGTATATAATATTTTGGGAGATTTCATGGCAAAAATTTAAATCTTAGAATCATGATTTATGGGAATATCTCTGGGAAATTTCAACATTTAATAATTTGGATAGGCAAATACCTCTAAAATCTAACTTGATTAACATTACCTAATTAAATTAGAAAGGATTTTCAGTGAACTGTTAATTTTGGGATGTAGGTAAATGGGAAGTTCATTATAAAATCACTAGGTTGGGTGAGGAATTTAGTACCAAACTTTATTCAAATAAAATAATCTTCTCAAACACTAGAACATAATGTCATGAGCTTCAATTTTAGCTTGATCACAATGTAAGTTATGTCATATATGGAATCAAAATCTTATTTGTACTTTAGTTTCTGTTTTTCTATGATTTAGGTATAGACAAATTTTTTCTCTGATTTACATACAACACAAAGTTCTTTCCTCCAGAAATCCCTTCCCCATTTATTTTTAGGACTTAGCTTTTTCATTAAACAAAGATTCGACAAAGTAAATGTCTTATGGAGAATATCTCATTTTGTTGTTTCTTCTGGATTTGAGGAATTTTCTGTTTTAGACTTGATGAGTAAATTAAATCTCTGGTAATATTTCTTTTGAGGTTACTTTTACAGTAAAACCAGATTGTGGAGCTGTTTAACCATGTTTTTTCTTCAATGACAGCCTTTGATATAAAGTGATAGTCCATAAAATTTCAGCAGTCTCTAGTAGATACATAAATCCAGTGTAATTCATTGTACTTTAAGAAATTGTACAAATGGCTAGTCAATTTCTTTTCTTTAGAAGATAAAGAAAGATATGAAGGTGTTACAACTTCAAACATAAAATTACAGGTATTCATTCTTATTTCTCAAGTCTTTAATGATCCCAATTCTAGGAGATACTACCTTATTTTACTGGGTTTAAGCAGGTCCCGTGAGCTGGTAGGACATTAAAAGGTATATTATAAGCATGTTATTGTTCCAGTATGTTTACACTGTCACATTTATACTTGACTTTTATTCCATGAACATTTAATGTTCTAGACATTGAGATAGAAGCTCTCATAGATTATCTTTTGTAACCCTCATAAAAAATCCTTTGTGGTGGTACACACATGCCCATTTTCCTGGAAAGGAAACAGAGTTTAGAGACAATACATGACTTCTCCAAAGTCACCTTTGTAATCTTTAGGGTGGCATCAGAATGAAGACCTCCCCCTTCCCCACATGTCTGGCACCAGAACCTATGCTTATTTCTGTGTTGGATCTAGTTTACTTTGTGTGTTCTGGAACCATCTTGGCCATTTACCATTAACCCAATCACTACTTACTTCTCAGATGTAACCACTCTCCAGAGCTCTCCCATCTTCTTGCCATGGCTCCTGGAGACATGTCTATTTCTATTCTCTGTGGAGGGTCATCCCTTATTTGGGGGCAGTTTTTCTCCTCCCAATACTGACTGAAAAGTGGAACACAGTTCTACTCTTCCTTTCTTGCTGCTCCCCTGAGTTATTTTTATTTCTCCAAGTTGGGTGACAAATGCAGAAGCTATTTTATTTTTATACCTCTAAGTGCAGTGGAGAAAATACAGAAAACCTAGGAACATTCAAAGTTTCCTCATTTTGTGAAGTCTTTAGATAAGACACTATGCAGTTTGTGAATCTCTTCTGAGAATGTGAACAAATTTTTAAAATTCCAGCCACAGAGAAAAAGACAGAAATGTGCAGAGAGATATTTCCACACAAATTTGCAGACAGGGAAAAAAGACAAATTGTAAAGTAAGTGTAACATATAGCATAGTAAGGGATATGTATTTTAAGTCAGAAGATTGTGAGTGTGAGTGCTTTTATTAAAGCATCAGAACGTTGACCTTACTTGGCTTAAGTGACTTTGCGTAACAGTACCTAAAAGGGTTGTCTAATTTGAAGATTTATACACCCAATGGAAAGATTTTATGAACAGGGTTAATCTTCTAGTTTTCCTTGAGAACCATTCTCAATGTATCCTTATATATGATGAACTGTAAAGGCCATAGAGGGCATCCCCTTATTAAGTCTCTAATTCCACCTTGCTCCCATAGTTAGTCCGTAAAAATTCTGGATGCTGCTTTTTGTTTTTTCCCCAAGGTGTCACATGGTTTGATCTACATTAAGAAAGATCTTGATGTAGAACCACTTTTTTTTTAAGGCTTTATTTATTTATTTGACACAGAGAGAGATCACAAGTAGGCAGAGAGGCATGCAGAAGGAGTGGGGGAAGCAGGCTCCCTGCTGAGCAGAGAGCCTGATGTGGGGCTAGATCCCAGGACCCTGAGACCATGACCTGAGCCAAAGGCAGAGGCTTAACCCACTGAGCCACCCAGGCACCCCACTTTTTATTAAGTTTTTGCTTATGCAGGCACTTCAATACGGTATGGAAGCACCGCGACCTACTATGGAATTTAAATAAAACTGATTGTTTCAGAAGACATTGCTATCTTTCAAGGCATAAGTTATTTGTCAGTGAGAATGGTGCCTTCCCCATAACACGTACATATCTTCAAGCAATGTTTATCATGGACCAATCATGTTTAATGGCCTAAGAAAACTGTATTGTGCCATTGGTAAAATGTACTCCTAAAATGCTGAAATATATTTGTTCTACAAGTTATAGGCAGAATATTAATGTCAAGTTTTGGCAGTTCATCTCTGCAGATAAGACAGAATCGAGGCATATGTCAGTGTTGGTTCATGGATTCAGGATGCAGAGATTTCCTAAACTTGTTGATATCTCTACCTGTCAAAATGGCAGGATGATCCGAAGTGATTACCTCAAAGCAATGAACTGATGATCAGTGAACTAACGCAGTTTCCAAATTATTATTTTTTAAACTAATGGAATTACATATCAAAGTAAATATTAAAGACTAACTTTTAAGAACTGTAGCTTAAAATTTTAGCTTGGAGGACATTAGGAGAATGAAAGGAAAATGTGAATTGGGGGAAGTTGGAGGGGGAGATGAACCATGAGAGACTGTGGACTCTGAGAAACAAATTGAGGGTTTTAGAGGGTGGGGTCAGGGGTTAGGTGAGCCTGGTGGTGGGTATTAAGGAGGGCACGTATTGCATGGAGCACTGGGCATGTGCATAAACAATGAATCTTGGAACACTGAAAAAATAAAATAAAAAAAGATACACCTTCTTGGGTAGTAATCTAGGGAATTCAGATATTAATTGTGTGCAAATAACCATGGGTTCGATACAGTATTATCCTGACTGCTTTTCAAAAAAAACCCCAAGAAGCAGAAAACTTTAGAGAATGGCTAAAAGCTGTGCAGTAACATTAAAAACATGAAATTTTGCTTCTGCAACAGGAGATTCAGTTTGGATTCAGTGTTCCATGTGTAGGTCAGAGCTGAAAAATCTGAGGTTTAAATTTAAACAATTTAAAGAGAACTTCCCTGAAGAAGGAATTATTAACACTTCCCTCAGAGCTAATAATAAAAGGCAGAACCAACACCACCAGTCATTCCCACCACCACGCTCTTGACATAAAATGACTAGACTGGGGAGACAGGAAACATCAGGAGTGTACTTATTCTAAAGGCTTCACTCTTTCCCCTCCCTGGGGGGAAGAATAGAGATGCTTTGTTTGCTGTGGCCATATTGGGCTCCAAGAGAATCGTCAAGAACGGAGGTTCTTACCAGGCTGACATTGTATTGCTTGATTGGATGTCTGCTTAGCCAGTAAACTTTATTTAAAGTCCAAACTATCTCTTGGCCTATTTCAACAGAGGAAAAACACAATGAGAGATTGTTGGCAAAGTTGGAGAGAGCCTATATTCTTACCATTTGGTGTGATAAAGATGAGACCAGGCTTATACCGAGGAAGGCAAGCAGGCTTTCTCACTTATCACTGCTTGCTTACTAATATGGATTGAATATTTATTTTCCTCCAAGATTCATATGTTGAAACCCTAATCCCCAATGATAATTTTGACCTTTGAGGTAATTAGGTTTAGATGAAATCTTGAGGATAGAGCTCCTATGATGGGATTAGTGCCCTTATGAAAAGAAAAGGAGACATTTCTGTGTGTGTACGCATGCCAAGGAAGGGCCACGTGAGGACTTAAACAGGAAGAGGGTCCTCATCAAGAACCCTACAGTGCTGGCACCCTGACCTTGGACTCTAGCCTCCAGAACCTTTAGAAATAAATGTTTGTTGTTTAGGCTGCACAGTCTGTGGTGTTTGTTCAAGCGCCTGAAGCTGAGATACTCATTCTATAGGGCTTCTTGCTAGGGAGGAAGGTCACAGTAGGAGAGGTGGTAGATGAATTGCCAGTTGGGATTGGAGAATGAGGTTGACCTGGAGCTTATTGTCTTTGAGCAGAGAACTGTAGTATAAGGAAACCTCTTAAAATTTTCCAAGAACTTGTACATCCTTCCCAGGAGAGTCAGCCTTTGGATGATTGCTACACACAGGGCGTCAGTGTCCAGCCAGGGAAGCAGAGAAAGCCAAGAGAAGGCTACAATAGCAGCCAGTTAAATAAAGAGGCATTTGTTCCTCTCCCTTTCCTTTCTCCCTGCCCCTCACAAGTGAAGGAGCAAGGCCTTGAGGGAAAAGGGCAGCAGAAGGAGAATACAGATGTCCAGATTTGCCTTGAGCCCCCCACCCTCTCACTGCCCCAGCAGTCCAGGCCTGTCCTCATGGTTGGGGTGATGAGACTGAGTTTGAGTTTGAAGCTTTATATTGGACTTAATTTTAATAACAAAAAATGACTTAAAGTTATCAAATGTAGGGTGCCTGGGTGGCTCAGTGGGTTAAAGCCTCTGCCTTCGGCTCAGGTCATGATCCCAGGGTCCTGGGATCGAGCCCCGCATCGGGCTCTCTGCTCAGCGGGGAGCCTGCTTCCCCCTCTCTTTGCCTGCCTCTCTGCCTACCTGTGACCTCCGTCTGTCAAATAAATAAAATCTTAAAAAAAAAAAAAGTTACCAAATCTACCAAATATGCTACTTTGGGATGGAAAGAAGAGAATTGAGGGGCACCCGGGTGATTCAGTCAGTTAAACGTCTGCCTTCAGTTCAGGTCCTGATCCCAGGACCCGAGGAGCGAGAGCCGTTTTGGGCTCCCTGCTCAGAGGGGAGCCTGCTTCTCCCTCTCCTCCCTGCTTGTGCTCGCTCTTGCTATCTCTTTCAAATAAATAAATAAAACCCTAAAAAGAGTAAAAATTTAAAAAGGGATTTGACAAAGCATTATTGGAAGCAGCAATTGAAAAAAAACAAGTGATTTCATGTTTTATGTTCCAGCTGTTTGAGATTGCAGTGGTAATCATTTTGATAAAATGTTTTTCATTGTTTTGGCAAGTAAAATACAGAAATAATGGGAGAAATGTGCAATGAGAGGCCACCTCTTTTTCACTTCAGCTTCTGGAAAAAGTAAGAATTTTAAGACCTTGGGTATTAAGTTGCAATCAGTGACATGAATGGCATTTTTGTGGTTGTGGTTTTATATGGCATTAGATTTCTATGAAGAATGTTTAAAAGAATAACTTACATAATATAAAAATCATCTAGACTTTCTTCATCAAATAACAAATAAATTGTCATTTATGTGAGTTCAAAGGCGAGTCACTGTGAATCAGTTTTTGCAACAGACACATCTAGGGGCTGCCAGTTTGCATTAATGATTCTAAAACCGTGCAGATGGTAAAGTGTGCAGCCTCTGAGAAACTGGAGCTTCCCAGAGAGCCCCAGACACCTGTGTTTTTAAGCATTGACATTCTACATTCTTATTTAAGGAGTCCCCACTTTATGTTAAAATACAGATGTTTCTCGTATGCTTTTAAGGTACTTTTCATTGATTTGATTCCAAGAGTCACCTAACACTGTTAATATGTAGTGAAGTTTTCTCCTCTTGTTATTACCATCATCTCATAAAAAATGAAATGGAATATAAATTTCATCCTAACCAACCTCCGAATATAAAAAATGAAGCTTGAAAAGCTTTCAGACCAACCACCCTCTTTCCACCCTCACTCTGCAAATATACCCCAAAATAAAAATGAAGGGCAAGAACTGTATATACTTAAGATAGCCTAGGTATTCTGCTATGGCAAAAGCTAATCAAAAGAAGTTTACTTTTTGTTATGGAAAAAGTATTAAAAATTAAAAGACAAATTAGTTAAATGGTATCATTATTTTAATTCTTGTTTTTCAACATATTTCTCTTTTACCTTTGTGTTTTTTTCCATTATGATTTAATGAATAAATCCAACTTTGCAATATTGTAGGATTAGAGTTGAGAAAGTTAGTATAATGGATTGATTTTAGACCTGAACTTACTAGCTTTGCAACTTTGGGAATGCTGCTTAACCTCTCTGTGCTGTTTCCTCATCCATAAAATGGAGATAAGAACACAAGTATCTTGAAGAGTTGTGTGAATACCGAACAGCAATCACACGACCAGTTTAGGTGTCTAGCACAGAGTGAACCTACTATCATGTTAGCTGTTGCTATGTAGGTGTGGAGATGGCGGTATAGAACTTGAATAGAAATGTAACTGACAGGAAAAAGTTAACAGAGATGTTTTGAGGAAAAATAGATGAAAACCAACAACAGAGAGGGAATGAAAAGTGAGTCCAACATTATTGTTTCTAATCCTGACCCCGGCTACTTGATAATGAGGCTAAGTTCTGAATGACTGTGCCTGAGAGGTATGTGTGGGGTGTCGTCTTCTGCCTACCTCCCACTCATGAGCTGGAGGTTCTTCCTTGGGTATGTCATTGCTGAGAATTCTGGGACCCTGACTGCCCTTGTCCCAGCTCAAAAGGTGGTGGTTCCACACCAGAAGTGAGTTGAGAACTGACGGGTCTTTGGGGACATGTAAGTTTCCTTGTATCTTACACTATGGGAAGGGGCATTCTCTCCTTTTTTCTCTTATTTTTTGAGATTGGATATAACCAACAGCGCACCAGCCTGAAAATAAAACCAAGAATAAAGAAGGAGGAGTGGAGAAATAAAAAGAACCTAAGTTTTTGAAGTCAAAGTTTAGCCATAAATGTGAAGAATTATGATTGGCAAATAGGTAGTCCAGAGGTCCAGTGACATCCTATCCTGGGATCTGCTGAGCCTCTGGACATTCTGATATGAGAGATAATGATTATTTCATTAAGCTGTCTTAAGACATGCTTTCTGTTACTTGCAGCCAAAAGCACTATAATAGAAAGACATTAATTTAAAAATTATTGATTATTTTAGTCATCAAAATTTTTGTACTATGGAATATAACTTACTGGAGTTTTTAGAAACCCTTTTTATATTTGACTAATAAGCTTCTATCCATTTTTAATTTCTTTTCTGACCTCTTCCGTTTTTGTTATTCATTAAAGAAATTATTATAATTCTTTTTATGATTTTTTTGTTGTTGTTTTCCCCTACTGTTTCCTAGGGATTTCTTTTTTTTTCTAGCAAATATTTTTGCTTCTAATTTTAGTTCCTATTTACATCTTCTTTGCCTTTGCCAACTTCTGAATTTTCTGTCTTGTGAAAGGTGACCCAATCAGATAACAGTTCCAGTACGTCTACTTTTCTACTTTTCCATGCATTCAGTTCCTCCGGTACTTTGGGAAACCCAACATGAGAGAACAATTAGTGAAAATACTGATGTGCTCTATTACCCAAACGTCTAACCCAATTCTCCATCTCTGTTCAAAGAGGGAAATACAGAGCCATCATTTGTACAGGGGAAGGGAGGGTAATATTGTTATAGGAAATGGATGGCACACAAAGGTACCAGATTCTCCTAACTGGCATGAAGGTATGTCTGGAGTGGTGGTGCCAACCTCCAGATGCATTCTGCGCTGTGTGTATGCCATTGCAGCACAGCCCTGTGGTCAGAGAAACCTCCGGGCTGGAGATAAGGAGTATTTTAGAAGTAAAGAAGAGGAAACAAGGTAGGCATTGCACCTGGCATACAGTACCCACCATGTGTCAAAGATATTAGAATAAAAGGACCTTGTTTGAGATCTGTCCCACCTGGGCCAAGAGTAGTTGCAAGCTCATGGAAATGGAAGAGTGAGGGGAAGAGCAAACACTGCACTCACCCATAGACTTCCCCCCCCAGATTTCAGCAGGACTCAGGACCTTTCCTTTGCCACCTGAGGCCATGGCAGGACTTGGGCCCTTCAGAAGAGCCCTGAGGACAGTGTGATAGAACTGAGACCCTGAGGACCATTAGGGGATGAATTTTGTATGCATTCCTGTTAGCATCAGCCTTAAGGCAGCGTGAATGGGGACAAAGAGACTATGATTGCATTTCAAACTGAGATAATTAAAAATCACTCAGTGGGATTGAGTGTACTCTAAGGTGACCACATTAGGTTTTTACGTTTAGCAGCATGGGGCCTCAGAGTCAAAACTTTAAAGGAAAATAAAATAAACTACATTTTTCTACATATAAATTTTGTGGGATATTATAACTTTGTAGAATCTCAAATGCATTCTTACTGTACACCTATTTTTGAAATTTATGCTGGAGGCATTTCTTCACTGTCTTTTCTCCAAAAATCCCAACACCTTGCTAAATGCTTCTCCTGCTTCCTGCGGCACAACGTCTCTCGGATTCATTGTCTCCTCTCCATCTTTGCCACCAAGTTAATTATCCAAACTCCAATTATTTCTCACTGGAGCTGTTGTAACATCCTTCCCAGTGTGCTTGCCTTGGTTTTGCCTCATCTCAGTAAATTTAATGATCTTGAAACTCTTTGTCTTACAGTAGCAGGACTGTCTTAATTCATTCTTTGATGAGGCCTCTCTAACTTTCCATGTCATACAAACATATTTAGTGTGATGTGGAGACCAAGGATATATAACATCCTAATATTTTATTTAAAAATTTTTTTGCATGTTTTGTGTTTCCTTCTTTTCTTTTCTTTTACTTTTTAAAATTGTGTTATGTAGTCACCATACGGTACATCATTAGTTTTTGATGCAGTGTTCCATGGTTCATTGTTTGTATATAACACTCAGTACATCCTAATATTTTAAATTTGTGATTGACTTTCATTCTTCTAATGATTCTGAACATCTTTTGGAAGCACTATTTGACACGAGTGTGAGGTCAAATCTCTTGGAGAATGTGTCTGGAATTATGTGTATGTCCTTAGGTTTATATTTCAATACGTACAGAACATAATGAACTAAACTAATGCACATCATTATCCTCAAGATTAAAAAAAACTAAAATAACTTAAAACTGCATTTAAAATAATTTAAAATACGATATTTTCAATGAATGAAAAGGTAACCTACATGTGCCAGGAAGTGAGAGAAATAAAGGAAGTTTCAAATGGTAGCTGAGACAATGAATGCTCACAAGCGTTTTAGGTTTGATATAGGCTGTATGGGATAAGAATTTAATACCTGTGTAAGGATGCGAGCTCTGTCATTTCATCCTTGTGAGTGGGGAGCTGGTACTGAGTACTCAGCTTAAAGACCAGTGCTGTAAAGTAGTGGTCTGCTTGAAAATGGAACCAGAAGGGCTCTGTACATAAACCTTGGGAAGCAGCCTAATAATTTGCTCTCCGTTTTGGACTTCGAGTGGGAAAGAAGATACTAGTGAGAAGCTGAAACCCTGGGTGTTTTCCAGTTGGGATGACAATTGATATTTCCTGAATGGTATGGGAAATACAGGCTCGGAAATTAAAATAAAAACCAGCCAAAAACCATTAAGATCTACTGTATTCTGTCGGGCAAAAAAATGCAGAACTGATCTGTCAGAATAACTTAGGGAATGTCGGATCCCTGTGGAAAACACAAACCCCCTGAAGACCTTAAAAGTCACAGTTATATTAGCAAATGCACCACTGTGAGCGAGTGGGGGCAGGTATAGGCAGCGACCAGGAGGGTTGGCGCTCTGGAGGGCAGAGAAAAACAATCGGAGTGAGTCTGCGAGTGTGTTAAAGTTGTGTAAAACCATACACGTGCAGCAGAAAGTCACGACGCAACGAGGACAATTGAAATAAACTGTAAGAAAAACGAGAAGTATCAGATATAAGGAGACATAGTTCAAGAGAGAACTTGTGGCAAACCTGAGGAAATCATCGAGTCTATAGCACAGGGAAATAAAGAGAGGAAAAATAATGAAAAGCAGTCAATAGAGGTAAAGGATAGAACATGGATGTTAATGTGTACCTACTGGGAATCTCAGGAGTGAAAATAGGGAAAATGAAGAAAACAGCAATAGTAAAATAAGTTATTGGTGGGGAATTTAGCAGATGTAAAGAAGACAAAGCTGTCAAATCAAAATGGCGTAGAATAAAATCAAATCCCCGTCTAGAAATGCCAGAGTGAGATCGTAGAATACAAAAAGCAAATCTTAAAAGCAAGCAGAGAGAAGGACTACTACAGACAAAATAAGAGGGAAAAAAAAGAAAGACATTTTGAGATAAATAAGGATCGGGAGGATACCTCCCACAGATTACTGAGGAGTTAATTATGAGAAGACAACTAACCCTGGAAGGAAGGAAGGAAGGGAATGAGAGAAGCAAATGGAAAAGTGGTGAAGATGTAGATTAATCTAAATAATCAACTGTGTAAAATGCTTACATTTTGGAGGGTTTAAAAATAAGGTAGATAAAATACTAGATAAAAATAACGTGGAAGATGGCTGAAGACTTCAAAGCTGTTCTATGGTTCTTGTATATTATGGTGTAGAGAAAGATGATTATTTATCTCAAGTTCAATTTGTAGGTTAAGATTTTTCAGGGTAACTATTAAGAATAGAAATAGACCTATAACAAAAATTAGCAGAGATGGGGAAAAATGAAGAAAAAGAGAAAAATAAGACTAACCTGATTAAGCCAATACCTTTCAAAGACAGAAAAATGAAAACAAAACAACATCAACAAAAAAACCCCACAAATTCTCCCTAGTAAAATGTTTTAGAGGTTTCTTTCCATGAAATAACTTATATTAGAAGCAATTTTTGTGGTAATATGACTGGATTTTATTAGGGTCATATTATTTTAGAACAGAAAACAAATGTTTAAAATAGTCTAGTTAGGTCTCTTCCCTGTTTTGTTGGGGAAATTAAGGCTCAGAGATTAAATGCCTTCTTCAAAGTGACACACCAAAGGCACAGGTATAAGATTAGAACTTAGTTTTACTGAGAGTAGTAGTGTTCATTAAATTTAGCTGAAAGCCAGAAAACATAGGGCTAATGCTGAAGAGTGGTAATCAGCTGTCAAGAGTGAACCTGGCTATCGTTGCTCCTTTCAAAATGGTATAATAATTGTCATTTAACAATTGTCAATTAATGATAATTGTATTTACTTCTGTATCTATTGGTCAGAATAGGAAAATTCTTTGGGCATTTTAAAGTCTTTGGATAAAAAATATAGTAATAAAAATAAGCATTATAGTATACATTTTTGTGTTATGAATTTATCAAGGAAAAGAATGAAAATTAAAATTAAGATGAAATTAATAATTCTTTGAGCTACTACAAGTACTTTTCAATTTCTTTTATCAATATTATTAAAATATGATTTTATATAATCTAAGATTTGGGACAAAACACTGTAGGATATAGTAAGCTCTCTTTTTAAGCCAGAAACCTTAATTGTTAATAGGGGGAAAAAACACAAAGTTTTTCAGTAGCACAGAATGAGGAAAAATTTTACCAAGATATGAAAATTCAGGTCATGATGAAGAGAAATGATCTTGTCCACACAGTGAGTCATGATTTCCAAGTGAGTTTCTTTGAGAGCGTGGCTTACAACCACATTGTATGGTATGTCTGAAATATTTCTAGAATGAGAGTAACACCTACTCTGAAAGACTTTATCCATCATTAAATTTAAATTTAAAGTCAAATGTAGTAATAAAGTTACAGGGAAAGAGATGCCAGGAATGAAATAATAGATTTCAAGTGTAAGAAACTACAACTGAGAAAATGAAAATGTCTCAAATTTTATGGATTCTGTCATTTTGTGCTTGAGCAGTTGTAGGAGTTAATGAATCTTCAAAATAATATGTGTGGCAATATGAGAAAAAGTGCTTTTTATTTACTGCCAGGGAGTTATTAAGATTATAGAGCTAATTTCTCTGAGTGGAAAATTAAATCTTCCAGTCTTCTGACTTGAGTGAATACGAAGATAACCACTAGGACACTTGAATTTCTTTAAACCGTTTAGAGAGAAGACTCTCCATACCCAAAGTGTATGAAATGTTTATTCAGATTTGTGGAATCAGTCCGTAGAATTTAGTTAAGAGTCACCATGGCTTTCTTTAAATGAGGGTTCTTAAATGCTTTAATTAAGTGTTCTGAAAATTTAATTGGATATTTCTTTGACATATTGTATTTTATCAGCATAAAAGAAGAATAGCATATAAAATTTTGAAACACTTTTTGTTTATTAAAATGTGCTTATCATCAAGGATGAAGTTCAGCACTTTGGAATCTACAACAAAGCCGTGATCTATGAACTTGTACATTTCTGGTGGCCTCCCTGATTCAGCCCGCAGTCCTCACATTCAAAGACATTTTCCTTGGCTTCGAGGTTTAATACCATTCATGTATTTGTTATGTCTATCATACCTCCTTCTAAAAGGGATTTGAAGTGTCCTTTGTATAATAATGTGTGTGTGTGTGTGTGTGTGTTTCCAATAACTATAAGATGGAATCTCAAATTGATTTTTTCAGTCCAAATCCTTTGAGCTCTAGACTCAACACTAGTTCCCAAAATACTCAAATGGGATGTTGGGACATTCTGGAAGATAAAGTGATATAGTTCAACTTGCTCAAATCTAAATATTATACATCCATATTATTACATTAATATTGTATATATTTTATTTCTGTTATGCAAAGTCTCCAGTAATTAGCTGGTAGCCATCTCCAGTTTCTCAGTTATAGAATTCATTTAACTATTTTTATTTCTTTAGCATTATAAAAGTAACCAAAAAGTAATATTAAGACTAGTAAAAGACACTGTATTATATTTGAGAAGTATTTTGGGAAGGTTATTTTTGGTCATATTTTTTGGGGGGACTAATAATGACTAAAACACACTACTGTATTTTGCAAATGTACATCATTGTAAACAAACCTGATGCATGAAAATAGGAATTTATATATAATGTATATAAATGGTTGAATGTTTTCTTTAAGAAAGGGTTATTTTGGGGCACCTGGGTGGCTCAGGTGGTTAAACATCTACCTTCAGCTCAGGTCATGATCCCAGGGTGCTGGGATGGAGCCCCGCATTGGGCTCTCTGCTCAGGGGGGCGCCTGCTTCCTCCTCTCTCTCTGTCTGCTGCTCTCCCTGCTTGTGCTTTCTTTCTCTGTCAAATAAATAAATAAAATCATAAAAAAGGGTTATTTTGCAAATAACTCATAATAACCTAACTACAAATGAAAGCTTTTCTAATACATTAAAAGTGCTTTTGATTTCATTATATTATTTGAAAGTAGGTACTATAGAAAATTCTTATAAAAAATAAAATAAAAACCACCTGTATCCTACTCAGGGGTGTGTTAACAATTTCTGTTTATTTCTCTCCAGTTCACCTCAGTGAGATCACACACACACACACACACATGCACGCACACACTCCAGACATGAACACACAAAAACACACATTTTATATACTGTGTTTTCTCTCAGCTTTTAGAATTTTCTCGCACATAAAGAGTGTCACATAGACACTCTTTATATGTATATTTAGCTTTTGCATATTATTGTATAATGTAGATAAAACCTTAATTTGTTTTCTAGTTCCATTATGGAACATTTTTTTATTGTTTTCATTTTTTGATAATGATGTGAATATTTTTGTGTATAAATTTTTGTTTTTAATAACATCTTTAATAATAAATCTTTAATAACAATCTAGTACAGATTGTTGAAATAGAAATTGTGGCAAAGGATTAAAATATATATGAGATTATTGAGAGAGATTGTTAATTATTCTGTAGGAAATTTAATCAATATGTAATCCTTTTATGTATGTATGATAATACTTCCTTATTGTATTCCAGTTACTGTGGACTAAATGCTTGCCCCCCATTCATATGCTGAAATCTAATCCACAGTATGATCCGAAGTGTGGGGCCTTGGGATGGTAATTAGGTCATGGGGATGGAACCCTCACGGATAGGATTTGTGCCCTTAGAAGCACCCAGAGAGCTAGCTTACTCTGTCTCCACAGAGTGATGAGACTGCAGTCTACAACCCGAAAGGGTGTCTTACCCACACTGGAGCATGCTAGCACCCTGGTGTCAGACTTCTGACATAAAAACTTGTTGTTTATAAGCTACCCAGTCTATGGCACTTACATACAGCAGGCCAGACTGCCTGACATTTTTGTATGTATCTCAGTTTTTGCTCTTTATGTCTTAAAAGTTATACTTTATTGCTTTAATATTTATTTCTTTTCCAACTTGCAAAATTAACAGCTTTTTCATGTTAATTATGAATATTCTTTTATGAAATACAAGTTTATGTCATTTACCAATTTTCTTTTACATTTTTGTTTTAATTAATTGATCTCTTAGAATTATTTATTTCTATGCCTTGTTAAATTTAAGGCAAATGTTTTTCTTGGAATGTGGCTTACCTTTTGATTTTGTTATAAAATTTGATTTAAGTAGAACGGTATTTTAATTTAGTTCTTTTAAGTAGTCACATCTAAGTCTTTTCATTTTTATTTTTTTTTGTATAGGAAGCCCTTCCCAATTCAGAAAAATCATATTTACTCATAACTATTAATTTTTATTTATTTAATTTTTTCCAGTTTGCTATAGAAAAGATTAGTTATGCAAGAAGATTTTCTTTTTCTTTTTTTAAAACTTCTCCTTTTACTTGTTTACATTTTTTAAATAGTTAAATACCCATTTTTAATGGTTTTTTTTTTGACTCAACTCTTTCTCCATTTATAATCATTCTAATATGGAGTCAGAATAGAAGACCTAAAATTTAATTTTTATAAGTGGTTATTCAATTATACTATTACTTATTGAAAGATTTATCTGCCTGCTTTTACACCTTACTACACTGTCTTAATTATCATAACTTTGTATGTTTTTATATATGGCATCAAATTGCTATCCAACATTACTGTGATATTTGTCCTTAAATTAACTTTTTTCCATGTGCATTTTTCTGAAGTTCTCAATGATTAAACCTTTTTAAAAAAGATTTTATTTATTTATTTAACAGAGAGAGAGATCACAAGTAGGCAGGGAGGGAGGCAGAGAGAGAGGGGGAAGCAGGCTCCCCGCTGAGCAGAGGGCCCGAAGCGGGGCTCCATCCTAGGACCCTGAGATCATGACCTGAGCCCAAGGCAGAGGCTTAACCCACTGAGCCACCCAGGCGCCCCAGAACTCTTAAATGACCATCCAAAACTACATGGGAATTTTAGTTGGGTTCCATTTGCCTACAAATTAATTTTAGGTAGACTAATATTTGTTGTGTGTCTTCTTAAAATATGCTTCTACCTATCTCTTTTCTAACCAGAACTTCTTCTTTCTTTGGAGACCCTTGTGATTTCAGGGAAGCTAAGCCAATCATTTACATTCCATCTTTCCTGTCACAGATGGTGGGCTAGTGACCCAATTACAGGAATATCAAATTATAGGGAATCTCAGTACTCCCTGGTGATGCTGGGAAAAGAAGTCCATAGTTGTAGCTTTGGAAGGAAGATATAGGGAAAGAACTGAAATAGAAAGAATTCCTGTATTTTTTTCTTTTTTATTATTTACTGTTGGACCACTGGATCAGACTTTATTTGATATGTCTGAATTTTTTAGTTACGAGAGTCACCAAATTCTTTTTAGGTTTTATTTTATTTTTATTTATTTATTTTTAAAGATTTATTTATTTACCTTAGAGAGGGAGCACACATGAGCATTAGCAAAAGGGGCAGAGGGAGAGGAAAACGGAATCTCAAGCAGACACCACACTGAGCACAGAGCCTGATGTGGGGCTCCATCTCAAAACTCTTGAGATCACAGCCTGAGCTAAAACCAAGAGTCAGATGCTTAACCAACTGGGCCACCCAGGTGCCTTAGTTCTCTTTAGGTTTTAAAATCAGCTTGGGGCACCTGGGTGGCTCGGTGGGTTAAAGCCTCTGCCTTCAGATCAGGTCATGATCCCAGGGTTCTGGAATTGAGTCCCGCATCGGGCTCTCTGCTCGATGGGGAGCCTGCTTCCTCCTCTCTCTTTGCCTGCTTCTCTGCCTACTTGTGACCTCTGTCTGTCATATAAATAAATAAAAATCTTTGAAAAAAATAAAATCAGCTTGAATTAGATTTATTGTTACTTCTAAACAATTTCATTTATGTTGATACTACATTATAATATTCTTTTTTCATATTCATAAGCATTGTATGACTCAATTTCCTCAAGACTTCTTTTCTATGTATCAGCAAAGTTGTATTATTGTCTTCCCATACATACATATTTCTTGATTATTTCTGGGTACTCTAGTACATTTTAAATTATTCCAACCTAAAAACCTTATTTTAGGGCACCTGGGTGGCTCAGTGGGTTAAGCCTCTGCCTTTGGCTCAGGTCATGATCTCAGGGTCCTGGAATCGAGCCCCACATCCGGCTCTCTGCTCAGTAGGGAGCCTGCTTCTCCCTCTCTCTCTGCCTGCCTCTCTGCCTACTTGTGACCTCTGTCTGTCAAATAAATAAATAAAATATTAAAAAATAAAAACCTTATTTTACATAAAGCATTGTAGCGATACATAGTAGGCTAAAGTGAAGAACTGAAATAGTAATAAAGTAACAAATGATGTTGATGCTGGTACTCTCTTGTGTAGTAGTTACTACCCACACAGGTCTATTATATATTGGCTTATATAACCCCAGGAGGTAGCTATCACTATGATCCCAGTTGGATGAGAGAAAGGAGGCGAAGGTATTGAGTATCTGTCCCAAGCTTATGCCACCAACTCGTCAGCAGTGTCACTGGGATTTGAAATCAGGCAGACAGGGCCCCTGGTTCTGTGCTCGGAGCCACATATCACACTGCTCATGGAAGCACATATCACACTGCTCGTGGAAGCACATATCACACTGCTCGTGGAA
>RCUC01158568.1:0-43137 GCA_003697995.1 Taxidea taxus jeffersonii
ATGGAGGCTGGCAGGATGCTTAGGCCATATGGAGTCACAGAGCAGATATTTAGCAAGTCAGACTATGTGCCCAGCCCTCTGTTGGCTGTTGGGAAATCAATAATAAACAAGATAGAGATTGTTTCTGTTCACTTTATGTAAGTAAATGTCACATTTCAAATTATGATCGGTACAGGGAAGGGTCCGGATCTTCTGGCTCCTGCTTCTTATCCCTGCAGGATGGCCAAGTACAAAACCAAATTATGGTTCCTTGGTTGCTCTATGAGCATGGAAATAGAGGGTTAACGGGCAGATTCTGATCACTAACCAGCTGATGTTCCTTCTGTGTCCTCATATACATTAAGGGCTATCTTCTTGAGACTCCAAACATTTTATACATATATCTCAGTCAGAAAAGTTCCCATGATATTTTAATTGTTTCCTTTCTGCCTTTTGCAATTTATACAGTGAATGGTTTCAGTAAAGTGATGAATCCTTTTCATGTTAGGTTCCCAGTATTTGGGATTTTAAATAATGATTTTAAGTAATGAATCCATTCATTTGAATATGAAAGTGCATATTTGTCTGTCTTTGTCTTTTAAGTTTCTGTTAGCTAAAAATATGCCAAATAAATTATTACTTTTTGGTATCCATTAAATGAAGATAATAACACTTAGCTCGTTATCTTACTGAGTAATCAGATGAGATCATGTATATGACATATTTCAACATTTTCCCAGGTATTCATATAAGATCTCAAGAAATATTAGATATTGCCAACACTAAATAATCCTGCATTCTCAATCTAATGAGAAAAATCATTTAAAAATCATTTAAAATGATTTAAAAATCATTTCTTTTATATATAATCCAGGCTAAGACCCTATATGTAGGGACCTGTATATTTGTCTATATATTTGATCCTCCCTATATCCTTTTTTTTTTTCTTTAAAGAGCAGAGATTGAAAAAAATCATGGTGCCTTGCATGTAAATTAGCTCAAAGATGTTCAATTCTGGAAGGGGAAATTTAATGTTATCTTTTGGGATATGTTCAGATTATGAATGCATACCTGAAACTACAGAAAAAGTTAAAAGTGTACGTAGATTGCTTTGGGAGGAATGAAGATATTGAGTAATATTTTAAGATTTAAATATTATTTGTAATAAATTCTTCCTGTCAGTGCTGTAGGAATCAGCAATACACTATGTTTGCCACCAGAAGGTGCTAGAGGGAAATGAAACCAGCTCTATGAATGCTTTGTGGTATGTTTTGCCTTTTACTCTTGCTGTTCTGTCTCTCTCTAGGTAATTTCCTATGCTCAGTGACAGGGTTTCATATGGTTTCAATACGATATCTATGAAGTTTCAGGGATTTGGGCATATGCAGAAACAAAAACAGATTCTTAATCTGTTTATTCACAAGGAAATAACTGGAAAAGTCTTTAGGAAAATAATTGTATGAATTATTACAGAATGTAACATTCATGCAATTGATAATATTTTATATGTATCTTTTAAAATTTTTTTCTCACGTCAATTTTATGAAGGAAGTTTGTTTTATGCTAATTTAAATTTCACGTCTTTCAAAGGTCAATTTTTCCTGCACTCAAAATATGATAGAACTGAGAGTGGTACTGTTGAATGTATAATTCTAGAGTGCATTTTCTTATCTTATAAGTAAATTCATTATCCTTAAAGACTCTGCTGTTTTCCAGCTTTCCTCAATATAAAATATTACCAGGTGTCCTGTGTATTTTATTCGCATAGTACATTTCAAGACAATTTAAGCATCTAGGAGATGCTGGTATTTAAAAAAAAAAAAATCATTGAGGATTTCCCTTTTCTTTCCCATTCAGCAACTATGACATGCTTCCTAGACTCCAAAATCCAGTGGCTTTGGGGGAAAAATGCTTGCATTTGTGAGCCAGATAACCCCCCCTTTCTTTTTAATTTCATGTGTTGAGTAGAAATAAGATAGTCTGAAGTTCAGTACTACAACTATACTGGTGAGATAAGACTAAAGACAGGGAAAGTTGAAGTTGCAGAGAGCTTGCCTCCAAAACCATACAAAATTTGTAAAGGAAAAAAAAAAAGTGAAGTCTCCTGTACACAAATATTCTATTGTATTAGCTTCCTATTGCTGCTGTAATAAATGAACTACTGCAAACTAACAGCTTAAAATCCAAAAATATTTTATCTTAAGATTCTGGAATTTAGAAGTCCAAAATGGATCTGCTTGGGATAATATTAAGAATGCATTTTTCTTGGTGTCTCTGTGAGAATTTATTTACTTGACTTTTTTTCAACTTCTAGTGGCTGTCCACAGTCCTTGGCTTGTGCTTCCCTTCTGTCTTCAAAACCAGCAGTGGCTGAAAAAGCAGTGGTCTTTCCTATCCTGCTTCACTCTGACTCTTGACTCTTCTGCTTCACTTCACATATTAAAAGACCCCTGTGACTACATCAAATAAATTTTGTAAATGGATTAGCAATTTTAATTTCCCCTCTCCCATGTAATATAACATATTCCTTGGTTCTAGGGATTAGAATGTGGACATCTGTAGAGAGGGGGTCATTTTTGTGCCTACCACATATCTTCTGTGCAGTTTTACAGAATTAGAGGACCATGTATATAATTTGTATTTTGCATTTTTCACCTATAGTTCTGGTTTGCATTTGCACACATTCACACTTTTTCTCACAGTTATAGAATACTACATTGCAAGAATTTACTACAAATTATTTACCTCCTTACCTAATGCCCATTTCACCTATTCACAAGATATTTATTGTGTACTAATTATGTGAGAGATATTCTGCAAAGAAATGTGGATTTAGTCATAAATAAGACAAAACCTCTGCCTTTGAGGAGTTTATGAGAAGATGGGGAAGAAAGGAAAGTAAGGAATTAATTAAAAGATTATTAATTAAAATTATGACCTAGCATGAAAATGAAGAATGGGGTGCTATAAAAATGGGAAGGGCATTCCTAATGCAGGGAGTAAGGTATGATTTCATGTGACATTTAAACTGGGACTGAAAGGATGGATGGATATATATGCTTTAGGAAGTGGGACAAAAAGAAGAGCATGAGTAAAGATCACAAATCAGGAAGCTGCTTGGCACATTGGAAGAATCTGAGGAAGTCAGACAAGTCTCCTTCTTGATGAGAGCAAGAATGGCTTAAGATAAAGATGGAAAGGTAGGCAGGGTCTAGATCATAAAGACTTAACATGCTAGAGTTAGAATATTGAACTTTGTTTTAAAGACAAAGGAGGGGCGCCTGGGTGGCTCAGTGGGTTAAAGCTTCTGCCTTCGGCTCGGGTCATGATCTTAGGGTCCTGGGATCGAGCCCCGCATTGGGCTCTCTACTCAGCAGGGAGCCTGCTTCCTCCTCTCTCTCTTTGCCTACTTGTGATCTTTGTCTGTCAAATAAATAAATAAAATCTTTAAAAAAAAGAGAAATCTAAAGACAAAGGAAAGCTATTGACTGCTTTTAAGCAAAAGAGAAACACAGTAAGCTTGCATACAAAATGATCACTCTGGCTGCTACACTAATCATGAATTAAGGGAATAGAAGTAAAAAGGGTAATGGGGGGACTGTGTTGAGAAATGTCTGTAAGTTTGTTAATGAAGTGGATGGTCAGAGTGGCAGGAATGACTGGAAGGTTGATTCCATTTACTAGAATAGGTATAGGCAGAGAAGAAGCAGTTGCAGTAGGAAGATTGAGTTCACTCTTGAGTACTGAGTTTGAGAGGCTTTTGAGTCATAAACATGGAAGTTCAATGGAGAGTGCAATAATTCAATGGATGTCTGAGAGTTTATTCTGGGCTAGAGCTCCGTCTGTGGGTGTCTTTAGACTATGGAAAGCAAAAATAAGCATAGCACTGAAGTAAAGAGGGGAGAAATGGGGTTGCTTCCCATTTCAGGTCTTAAAAGGAATAAATAATATTTTCCCCAAATAACATATTTTTGCATAAATATTTGACTATTTTTATATCATTTAGAAGTAATATTTGACTTAAGTAATATTGAAGTATAAATATTTTAATATTGAACTGTAGCTTACATGGCAAATAGACAGACAACATTAGGGCAAGGCATTCCAGGGAGAGAGAATGGCATGAGCAAGGGCCAAGAGGCATGGAGTAGGTATATCATTCAGCAGAGTTTGGGTGTCAGTATGAGGAATGGATAAGAAGTTATGCTGAAGTATTTAGTCAGGGGACTGGTTGTAATGGGTTTTGTTTTTCACGTAAGAATAATTCAATTTATTTAATATTTACCATGGAGCTGAGTTTGTTCTAAGAATTTCACACTTAATAAATCAACAAGCCTGTGAGGTAATTACTGTCATTTTATATCTTAGATCACTAAGGCACTGAGAAAGTAAGTAACTTGCCCTAGTTACATGGCTGAGGTGAGGCACCTGGGTGGCTCAGTCAGTTATGCATCCGATTCTTGATTTCAGCCCAGGATATGATCTCTATGTCCTGGGATCAATCCTCTTTGTAACACTTAGGCGGAGGTTTGCTCAAGGGTTCTCTCTCTGCCCCTCTCCCTCCACCCCTTCTCCCCCCAAATGAATAAATAAATATTCATATAACTGGGGAGTTGTGCTGGGACTCAAGTCCAGGGAGTCTGTAGTACTACTACATAGTAGACAACCACTTTTGCTCAATATTCTTATAATTACTCTTCTTTGGGGAAACCACTCCCTTATTCATTCTAATGAGGGCTGGCAATATCTCCATTCCCATTGGTTATCAGAGTTGGCAGTGAACTCTAGTTGGCCTCATCAGTATCTTTCTTTAGGATTTCAAAAATTGGAAATAAAGGAGTATAAATCTTTGGTCCTCTGGTAGCAGAGCTGGTAGAATGTATACTCCTAACTGCAAGTGACTGTCATTCCAGTTTTGTGGACATGGTTTAGCTCAAAAATCTGATATACCAAGAAAAAAAGGAAAGAGACCTAGTGAGTCTTTTGTGGTTTTGTTTGTCTGTTTGTTTGGTTGGTTGGTTGGTTTAGTGAGTCTTTTGAAGTTCTTTCGAATCAACCTGTGATTCATTCCAGTGTGATGGGGGCAAGCATCCCCTTTCAGCAGTTCAGTCATATGAATAAAAAAAAAATGCCTAAAGTTGTTTGATTACTGTGGCTTGTGAGAAAAAATGTTGCATTACTTTTCAACAGGCAATAACATGAAGATTTGTGTTTAGGAAAGCTCACTTTGCAGTAACACGGGAAGTGTGAGACTCGGGATAGAAAGAATATTTAGACTATTTCTGTAACCTAGGTAAGTTGATGAAAAAATGAACTAAAGCATTACTGGCATTGAAAATAGAGGGGAAACAATGATATGGAGCTTTTTAATTCAGTTATACCTATTTAATTTTTTTATTACATTGGGAAGGATAAGGGAGGTGGAGGAAATACCTAGGTCTTTAACCTGAGTAGTGAGTTGAAGGCAGTGATGGCCTGAGGGTAGAGGAAACAGTGAGTCCAGTTTTGTAAATGATGTCCAGAACCCACTTGTACATACTGATGCCTAGGCTTGATATACATAGGTTTAGACAGTTATCATGGTATTGGTCTCAGAATGCAGAATGTCATTATTGATCCTTTCTGAAGCAGCTTTAGTGGCAAGAAAGGGATAGAAGCTTGATTTCATAATTGGAAAGGAAGAGGACGTCTTCTACTTAAACATGGAAGATTTAGTTCACATGTTTATTTTTATTTTCTTTGAAATCCAGCTAAAATGTTAGCAAAGAATAAAAACCTTCAAGTGAAAGAGATGGGGGAGAATATGAGTGAGATTTATGGAGAAAAAGGAGCCCTAGTGCTCTGATGAAAGGATTGCAAACTGGTGCAGCCACTGTGGAGAACAGTATGGAGCCTCCTCAAAGAGTTAAAAATAGAATTATCATATAACTCAGTGATTTTACTGCTGGGTACTTACCTGAAGAATATGAAAACACTAATTTAAAAAGATATATGTACCTCTATGTTTATTGCAGCATTGTTTACAAGGGCCAAATTATGGAATCAATCTAAGTGGCCATCGATGGCAAATGGATAAGGAAGATGTGGTATAGATATACAATAGAACATTATATACCATAAAGGGGAATAGTATCATGCCATTTGTGACAACATGGATGGATCTAGAGGGTACTGTGCTCAGTGACATAACTAAGATGGAGAAGTACAAATATCATATGATTTCACTCTTATGTGGAACTTAGAAAAAAGAATAAATGAATAAACAAAAAGAAGAATCAGACATATAAATACAGAGAAAAAACATGGCTGCCAGAGAGGAGGTTAGTGGAGGGATTGGCAAAATAGATGAAGGGGAGTAGTAGATACAAGCTTCCAGCTCTGGAATGAATGTCATGGGAATAAAAGGCACAGTGTATGGGATATAGTCAATGATATTTTAATAGCGTTGTATGGTGACAGATGGTAGCAACACTGTGAGGGTAGCATAACATACAGAGTTGTCAAATCTCTATGTTGTATACCTGAAACTAATGTAACACTGTCAACTATACTCAGGTTAAAAATTAAAAAAAAAAAGGTATTTCAAAAAATAAATTTTACCATTCACACCACTTACAATCCATCAGATCAAGGGACTAGATCAAGAATGAAGGTAGTGTGGCATTCACGAATGAAGAGATCTAGTACATAAAAGTGGTGAAGAATTCCCAGAAAAATGAAGTTGGAGACAAGGGTGATGCCTGTCTACCAGGCTAGTGCCTTAGCCAGTCTGAGTAGGAATAGGAGGGGAGGGCTCGAGAAGAAGGTCTTTCAAAGGAAAGAAAAAGTTGAAATGATGGATCATCTATCCTATGTGCTGTACCTCAGAGATTTATAGAAGAATTAGGAATATAGAAAACTATGTAGATTTTTCAAAGAGGCAATTAATTCCAAGAGAAACAAAACATTGTATAACAGAATAAATGAATTTATGATGTGATACATGACCCAGCAGTAAACACAATTACTTAGTTACTATAATACAAACACTGAATATTGATTTCTATCCAAACTATGATTGGAGAAAGCTCACAAGGGAGTAAAATTTGGACTAGGAGAGAAGCATCCTCATCTATATAGGAATTCAAGAGATTGTTGAACCTTGAAATAGTAAATAGTGTGGATATTGTTTGTACATTTGAGATAAATTCTAGAAGAATGACTAAATGAGCTTAAATAATTGCCTTTAAGGAATTGAACTCATTGATGACACAGAGGACTGTTGTTCTTATTAAAATATTTCCAGTGGTACTTAACTTTTTAGAAAGTTTGCATGTAATATTTTGAACATAAAATTATATTTATATAATAGTAATTAAAAATTAGAGCTTGGGGTACCTGGGGGGCTTAGCCAGTTAAGCATCTCACCCTTGATCTCAGCTCAGGTCTCAGTCTCAGGGTGGTGAGCTCAAGCCCCCCATAGGGGTCCATGCTGGACATGGACCCTGCTTAAAAAAAAATAAAATTTAGCAAATGGATGCTTAAGGAAGTGGGGACTACAAATGTAGGGTGACAGTAGCTGGAATTAAGCTGTGAGGGTCAGATGAAAGAGAAGTAAGGAACCATTGCTGCATTTAGCATCAAAAGGAAGGATGATTTTAGTATGGAGAGGTATGAATTGATGTGGTGTATAGAATACAGAGACCGGAGGGGCACCTCGATGGCTCATCCTTTAAGCAGCTGCCTTCGGCTCGGGTCATGATCCCAGTTTTGGGCTCCTTGCTCAGCAGGAAGCCTGCTTCTCTCTCTCCCATTCCCCCTGCTTGTGTTCCCTTTCTCGCTGTGTTTCTTTCTTTGTCAAATAAATAAATAAAATCTTAAAAAAAGAAAAAAGAATACAGCGACTGAAACATTAGAAAAGAAGAGAGGTTGAAAACAAGGCAAAAAATGAAAGAACCCACAAATTAAATTTCCTGAGTAGTAAAGTTTGCATTGACACCACCGCAGACATTTGGAGTCATTGCAAATTTATATTCTTCTTCTTTACCAGGGCTCCTGGTGCCTTCTCCCCACTCTCCCACAAATTCAGTAGCCTACTGTGTGCAGCTGTGTGCAAGAGTGATGAAGTTGGGCTGTATCCGTTGGTGAAAATTTCCATAAAAAGGTTATGGCCTTGAGATGGAATGAAGAACAGATGGGGAGGAATTTAGGAAGGGAGCTGGACCTTAACTGAACTTGAGAAGAATTGGACTCAGAGAGTACATTCCTATACAGAAGGAGATTTGAGGAGAGGCTCTTCTCACTGCTGCTGAAGGCGCCTCCATGAGTGGGTGACACCAAGTTGCAGGACCTCAACATTGCATCTAAATTGCTTGATTATTTTTGTGAAATACTCCCCAAACTTACATAGAATTAAGCACTTCCTGTCAGTATTAATACATGGAACATAGGATGTATGGTGCATATATAAAAGATGTATGTGACAGACTGATAGAGAAAATCTGTAGATATCAGAGAAACTAGTCCACGAAGAACCTTATTGTTATATGGAAGACCTTTAGGGTTTAACCTTATAGCTAGAAGGATCCATTGAAAGATTTTAAGTGAGAAAATAGTGTGATTGAATTTGTTTCAGAATGATTCTCTGACATTGCAGAAGATTGTTGGAAAGATCTGAAGGGGGGGGAGATCTGAAGAGGGGATGCAGTGATGAGAACACTGAGACTGACACTCCAGTAGGAACAGGAGGAGGGAATAAATATGAGTGAGATAAGGAAGTGACATAATTAGATTTAATGGAAGATTGGAAGAGGGGAGGATGGGTATGATTCCTTCAATTTTGGCTTGGGTAACTATGTGAGCAAAACACCATTCACCTATACAAGAATACCAGGAAGAAGAACATTTGGGAGACAAGGAAAACATTAGTTTAGTTTGAAATATATCAATTCTGTGTGATCTGGGAAACTTCTAGATAGAAATGCGCACAAATGTTGTGGGGATGAAAGTTAAGAACCTGGTGCAGAAAATCTAGCTGCATCGGTCAAGTTGATAGATTCTCCGTTTTTTACATCTTGTCATCCATGAACAAGTCATTTTTCTTTTCTCTGAATTCTTGTTTTTTTTTTTTTTTTTTCATTTCTTTGTTCTTTTCCATTTGAGTACTTAAATTGGTTCTGAGACCCAAATTGCAGTATGTGTGTATGGAGGATTCTCCTACACCTCCAATAAGCAGTTCTTTGATACCAAGAGGACACCAGCAGGGTATCTAAGAATTCAACTTAATTCTAATACTACTAACCCAGAGATAGCATCAAATTCCACAGGTTAAGTGTTTGGTCCTAGAAGACTATCCCCTGGCCCAATCAACCCCAAAACCCTGTCACCCCAACACACATACACGCTTCAGACGCAAGAGCCCAGGCTGTTACCTGTACTTCTGACCAGCTATAGACTGGAGGTTCCCACAACCCCCTGCTTAGACCTCAAACACCAATTGCAGTCTAGGTTGTTACTTCTACTTCTGACTGACCGGCTGCAAATTAGAGGTTCCCATGACCTAATTTTGGGTTTGGTTAATTTGTTAGAGCAGCTCACAGAATTCAGAGAAACACTTCACTTACTAGATAACTGGTTTATTATGATAAGAAATAACTCAGGGACAGCCAGATAGCAGAGATGCATAGGGCAAGGTCTGAGGAAAGGGCCATGTAACTTTGCATGACCTTTCCATGCATGCCATGCTCTTTTATTTCCATGTGTTTACCAACCCCAAACTGCTTCCTTTAGGTTTTTATGGAGGCTTCATTGCATAGACATGATTGATTAAATGATTGGTCGTTGATGATTATCTCAACCTCCCTCTCTTTCCTGCAGAAGTTTGGGGGTGGGACTGAAAGTTCCAACCCTACTATCACACAGTTGGCTTCTTTGACAACCACCCTCTCTTCCTTAGGTGTTTTCCAAAAGTCTCTCATTAACATATCACTTTCTATACTTGGGAAATTTCAAGGATTTGGAGGTAGCTGTGAGTGGGGCCCTGTGGATGAAGACCAGATACGTATGAGAAACATATTCATTCATAGGACTAAATATGTATTTCTCAGAAATCACAATATTGCAATATTTTATCTTCATGATGAACTTGAAATCATAGGCCATGTCCATTTGTCCTTCTAATCCCCTAGATTCCATGTACATGCTACCCACATGGTAGTTTTTAAGGAAAATCTTGCTGATTGCTCAATCTACACATGAGAAACACTTGGCATAGAATGAAACTGAATTTTAAAGGATTGTCTGGTGACCCTTATAGAAGTCAGAGTTACAGCAATTAAGTTTGAGGTTTTCAGTTTGCGTATTTGGATATAATTTTGCAGCCTGAGCAGATGATCTACAACCTGGCCCCAAAGATCTGCATGCAGTAAATTGTAAGATGTGCCTCATTTTAATTTTTTTTTTTTAACCTCCAAATGTGGAAGGGATGAGTCAGCCTATCTTGAATTTTAAACTGCCAGTTTCAGGGACACTACACAACCCAAAGCCATGCCTCCAGGAAATTACTATTAAAAATATTCTCTCCTAGGCAGGGCCACCTAATATGTCAAGGCTGGCCAGTTCCTCTAAGTAAAAACAAACATTAGGAAGAAAAAAATCAACAACAGAATTACTACTGAAGACAGTGATAAGGTTACTTCCTTCATTTGCCTTTGAAAATCCGGTGGTTTTTTTTTTTTTTTTCCTGCTGGCCTTGATGTTTTATAAGAGTCATATATAACTCATTTTACCAAGGACAAGAGGAAGTTGAATCAATTTTCTCTCTGAAAAAACAAATAGTATGCAAATTGATGCATTAGTGTTAGTGAGTACACTGTGTCTGTGCACTTGAATGGTATCATAAACCTTCCTTTGCACAGATACCAAGGACATGATATTATTCACATAACTTCATGTATTTAGACATAACAGGACAAAGAAGACATTTTAGATGAAATAAATATCATTTATAATATCATTTTAATAATAATAAGAGTGCTAGAAAATGATATTTACCTTTGAATGTAAACAGTTTAATTATTCTTAAATAGGATTTGAATTTCAATACACGTGAGTATGTGTAAAGAATATTACTAATAAATTAATTAACCTAAAGGAGACTGCAGGCCATTATTCATAGTAGGAGCTCAACAATGGTTAGTGAATTTGAATGATATAAAGATAAGAAGGAACACATGTTAAACCCTCCCGTAAACAGAAGATGCCCCCTAGCAGGAGTATATTTTTGTCTTAGGTTGATTAAAGACTTTCTTAGTATTTAGGGTGATTAGTTTTCTTTTTATAATTTTAAATATTCAGTCTCCTGAATTATTCAAAATATTTTATCATTACTTTCAGAAGAAAATATATTTTGATTTTGGAAAGACAGATCATAAAAACCTACTTCCTTCCTTACATGGGTTTTTACCTTAAAGTTTGATTTTTCATACCTGTCATTTGAATCTCCTTGTCTAACTCCAAGTACAACCACTAGTAGAGTGAAGTACTGTATGTAATAAATGAGTGAATACCACTACTTCAGCTTAAAATTGAAACAAAATCTTTAAAAGAATTATCAAAGTCACAATAGAACATTTTGGAACACTACCATTCATAGCTTTGACTAGTATGCTTATATCCTTCTGATGTCTACACTTCTCATCTGCTGTCTGAATAGAGATTCTAAAATGCATGTACCAAGTTTGTTAGCAGTTCAGCTAACTTATATCTTCTTGCATTGTATCTTCATTATATTTTGCAAAGACATTTAGGAAAATCTGTCATCGTTGTAGTTGACTGCTGTTATACTCTGTATGATATATCCAAGTAAACATTATTCATATCATATGGATTAGAAGCTATTTTTTATTTGTTCAGTCTTACCAGATGCTCATATATTACTAAATCAGTTTTCTCCCTGTGTAGATCAACATATACCACACATCTATAGGGGAAAACAGATATGAAAACCCTTCCTTGAGGCAGGGGCTGTTTTAGTTTTTTATTGCTACATAATACCTCAAAATTTAATATCCTCGAAAAACAATCATTTGCTCATAATTCTGTAATCTGGGTTGGGTTCAGCTGAATGGTTCTTCCTCTGGTCTTGCTGGTAGGAACCAATGTGGATGCATCTAATTAGACTGGGGGCTGGGATCCATTAGACCCCTGAGACTGCTTTTCTTTCGTCTATGAAATCTCAAGACCCCTCCATGAGTTCCCCCTGGAGGAGGTAGTTATATCTTCTGTGTGTCAGTTCAGAGTTCTCATGAGTATAACAGTTTAGGCTTAGATTATAGTTAGAGTGAAACAGAGATTCACAGGGAGAGAACTCCAACAAGAACACGAACACTAGAATCTGAGGTTCACTAGGGCCACCAATGCCATACTGTTTTAAATAAATTAAATTCAATATGTAGTGTATATTCTCACAGCTCTTGGGAGGCATTGTAGGTTACCATAAGAATCTTGGGTCTTTCCCAAGAGAGTGAGGTGGACCCATTGCCATGATTTAGGTGATTGAGTGTCATGATCAGGTAGGTCTCTTGGGCAGTGATGGGGAGGATGGATTTCAGAAGAACAAGGCTACTGTCAAGGAGGCCAATTCAAAAGTAGTGTAGTAATATTCAGGTAAGACGTGGTTTGAGCCTAAAAATGGGCTGTTCCTTTTTTTTTTTTTTTCCCTTCCTCCTAAAATTTCCTTCAGTCTTCTTTTAACTTGGGAGAGGGTGAAGAAATAAGATATGGGGTAAAAGAGAAATTTAGTATGGTTCTTTGTGTGTTAACACTATTCAGCCAGAGGAGGGATGCAGAGGGAACTTTTTGTTTTTAAAAAGATCTGTTGACCTCAATGTTTCTTTGGATGTACAGGCAGAAATATGTACTAGTCACATGACTGTGGGTTTGGAACAAGAGAGATCTAGAATGGTGATCTCTCAGGAGTTGTTAATTTTAGAGTTGTTAGGATTGAAATGGTTTTCTGAAGCCTTAGGGGAGATTGAACTCACCTGAGGAGCCTTTACAACAGTGCTTTTTAAGGAGGAAGGAAATATATCAGGATTCACTAGGGGTCATTTGCAAACTCTACATTCTAAAACTCTGCCTTGCCTCCCAGTATCACAGGGGTGGAGAAGGAAGCATGTATACTTAGATAGAACTCCTAGGTGCTTCTTTTATATGCCCTCTCTCCCAGGGGATGTGGGCATTGATACTGTTTGAAAAGCTCTCTGGGATATTCTGATATATGCTCAGGTTTAAGAACTAAAGGCAAATGAAAAGGGAAGAAGGGTGTTTCCAAATCTGAGGAAACAAAGGTCAAGGGACCAAAGCCAGACCTGGTAATGTTATCATTACATTGGGACAGGGACAGCTAATGAAAATATTATCAGGGACAGCTAATGAATATTAGCAACTTTCTCAAAATAAGGATAAGATTTATATATGTGATTTCAGGGAAGGACTCATAGCCATTAATTGGGCTTTTCAACTATTAGTAAACCCTTTGCCATGAGAAATTCATCAGCCACTATTTTTCTGATACAGGGGTTTCCAATATTTCCCATTGATTTGATGATTAAGTCTGTCCATTTTCTAGAAAGGTTCAAACGTGTTTCCTATAGTTTCCTCTTGGGTGAAAGTCAGTTTCACTACCTCTCCTCAATTCTGCAGCTTTTGCCTGGCTAGCTCTTCTCTCTTCTCTTCCCTTGATATCCTGATATCCTGCCCCATCCTTCTTAATGTGGGCATCCTTTAGGAATATTTCCTGTCTTCCATTTATTCTTCTTCCTTAGGTATCTGAATGTATGCTTTAACTTCAGCTTCCTTCTATTTGTTCTGTAGTTGGTCTCTCATGATAGGCAGGTCTAGTCCCTTCTGGATGGATTCTGGATTCTACCAAACATTTAAAGATGTTTGGTAGAATAGGTATTAATACCTATTCTCAAGTTGTTCCAAAAAATAGAAATGGAAGGAAAACTACCAAATTCATTCTACAGGCCAGCATTACCTTGATTCCAAAACCAGATGATGACTCCACTAAAAAGGAGAATTATAGGCCAATATCCCTGATGAACATGGATGCAAAAATTCTCAACAAGATACTAGCAGATTGAATCCAACAGTGCATTAAAAGAATCACTCACCACAATCAAGTGGGATTTATTCCTGGGCTCCAAGGGTGGTTCGATATTCACAAATCAATCAGCATGAGACACCACATTAATGAAATTATGGATGGCAAATCAGATTTAAACTGGTGATTATGGAATTCTCTTTTTTTTTTTTGGCTTTATTTAAAAATTTCTTCTAACATTCATCAATCTTGTCGCCTCTTTTTACTTCTTTACCTTTTTTTTATTTTTTTAAGATTTTATTATTTGACAGAGATCACACAAGTAGGCAGAGAGGCAGACAGAGAGAGAGAGGAGAGAAGCAGGCTCTCTGCTGAGCAGAGAGCCCGATGCGGGACTCGATCCCAGGACCCTGGGATCGCGACCCGAGCCAAAGGCAGTGGCTTAACCCACTGAGCCACCCAGGTGTCCCACCTCCTTACCTTTTTTTTTTTTTTTTAAGATTTTTTATTTATTATTTATTTGTCAGAGAGAGAGGGAGAGAGAGCGAGCGAGCACAGGCAGAGGCCGAGCAAGGAGCCCGATATGGGACTCGATCCCAGGACGCTGGGATCATGACCTGAGCCGAAGGCAGCTGCTTAACCAACTGAGCCACCCAGGCGTCCCCTTTTTACCTTTTTAATTGATCAGTTAGTAGAGTGAGAAATGCCAAGAATTGCTCCATCTTCTTTAGCTTATCAGTATTTCAGTTCCTGATCTGCGAATTGGAGAGTTGCAGCATCTTCCTTATGAGGTCATTGGGAGGGTTATAGAAGGTATTAGATGTAGGGTAACCTGTACACTGGTAGCCACTTAGTGAATGCTCTATAAATACTAGTTGTTATCACTGGTTCCTAATGACACCTTCCCCTTTTCCCCAGGTTTATTAGCTTTTCTAAATAAATTCACCAAGGTATAATTAATGGAGGCTAGATCTAAAAGTGTTCAAGTGGGTGCACACACGGGCACACACACAGATATATTTTAATTTGGGTGATGGTTACATAAGCATATACATATGCCAAAGTTTATTGAGCTTTGTACTTAAGATGTATGCATTTTCTAGATGTAATCATACCTTAATAAATTACTTGGGGAAAAGAAGTATAATTAGAAGTAGGATAGCAAAGTGGTTAAGATTGTGGGCTCTGAAACTGGGTTTAGTTTCAAATCTTGACTTAAGTTCCAATTAGCTGTGTGATTTGAGATGAATAATTGGCCTCTGTATTTCAGTTTCTTCTTCAGTTAGATGTGGATAAAAATACCTGAGAGGGGGGCGTCTGGGTGGCTCAGTGGGTTAAAGCCGCTGCCTTCGGCTTGGGTCATGATCCCAGGGTCATGGGATCGAGCCCCGCATCGGGCTCTCTGCTCTGCGGACAGCCTGCTTCCTCCTCTCTTTCCCTGCCTCTCTGCCTACTTGTGATCTCTGTCTATCAAATAAATAAATAAATAAATAAATAAATAAATAAATAAATCTTAAAAAAAAAAATACCTGAGAGGTTTGTCGTAAACATTACAGGGAGGTAAGTTAAAATAGTTCTTGGTACATCTTACATAGCACATGAATGTTACCTTTTAAGTATTTTATATTTTTTCTTAAAATAAGGACATTACACATTTGTAAATATGTATCCTTTCCCATGTAATCCCATCTTTACTTAGTTAGGATCTTTTTTCATGCAGAGACAAAAGGTTTTATACTTTTTTGTAACCTCTGTGTATGTCTAGCATTTAGTATGATGCTATGTATACTAAGAGGAAAATCACCATTCATTGACTAAGTGGACATTGACTGGTAAGATCATACCAGATAAAAAAAAAAAAAAAAGGACAATTTTTATTGGAAAAACTGATCAAATTGTTACTAACTAGTAGTGAAAATTGTATCTTACTGACTTAAACCAAATCCACCCAAAGCGTAACTATTCCTTTAACAGCAAATTTAAAAATGATACAAAAATAAGTTTGTGAGAAGTAAACAGATTTTATTTTAACCTCAACTATTCTACTCAACCTTTCACATCCCAGAAAATTACAGTAATAATAAATTGGAATAATGTCAGATGATGGAAAATTCAAATCCACATGGATAATTGTCTCTTATAAGTAGAGAGTGGCTATGGTTCTGGAGCTTTAAACATTAAATCTAAAAGACAAATGTCCTAGTGTTTTATAATGATTCACACAGTGACTTTTTTTACTATAATTTTAAATTATTGAGGTCAAATTTTAAAACAAAGTGTAAAATCTGATTTAAGTCATCTGTATTAGAATAATGTCATCAATGCCTTAAAAGAAAATTTATGTCAATTATAAGTTGGTAGTACCCATTGTCAATTAATAACATTGTCTATTCTTTCAGTTATACAGTTAAAAAAGAGATGCTACTTTATTTCTAGTTTTTGGTTGGGAACTGATAATTACCATTTATTGCCTACCAATTATTTTTCAGTTCCTATTCTTGATAGATTTTACATGTCTTCTCTTATTAGAACTTTTTCAATATAATTATTATCTCTATGTAGATATGAGAAAACTAATAGCACTAAATTTAAAGCTTAAAATATGCGGGGCACCTGAGCAGTGCAGTCAGTTAAATTCCAACTCTTGATTTTGGCTCAGGTCATGATCTCAGGGTCATGCAGAGTCTGCTTGTGTCCCTTCTCTGCCCCTCCCCCCTCCACATGTGCTCTCTCTCAAATAAATTAATAAATCTTTTAAAAAAAGCTTAAATATGCTTCACTGAATCTGTGGATTTTTCCTCTTTCATGTGACATTCCTAATATGTAAAAAACTGATGCTGAGTATCAGAGTGCTTTAAATATTAAGAAAATGATTAGATGATATGTAGCAGAACAAAGGCCATTATAGAATCAAAACATATATTATTGTTTTGAAGAAACCTGATTTTGCACACACACAAAAAATCCATAAGAAAAAAACATACGCTATATATTGGACTTAGGGTTATTCTTTTACACATTAATTTTGAAATGATATGTTAAATAGTTCAGTTTGAAAAAAAAACATAATCACATCGGGATTAGAACATATTATACATTCCTAGAGGCAGATTTTCAGATAAAGGAATTATTGCAACCTTTGTACTATACTGCCAAATCCCATTCTCTGGTTAAGATGACATCTAGAGTACTGGATCCATCCATAGAGGACATTTTTTAAAAGACAAAATAGAAGGGTAAGAGGTCTTGAATGTTTTCCAGTGAGGAGAAGCTACTATGATTGCCTTGGAAAAGAGAAAGCTTGTCAGTAGGCTGCAAGAAGGCAGAAGTAGAACCAATGGGTGAATAATGCTGGAAAGTGAATTATGGCTCCTGGAATAGAAGCATCAACTCTTCCTAGCACTATCCAACCATGATGCAAGCTGGTCTGCAAAGGAGTGAACTCCCCAATACTGTGAATACTTCAGCATAGTGATAGTATCAGAGATGCGAGGACTATGGATTCCTACTTGGGAGAAAAGGACTGGAAACATCCTGAGCAACATTCTGGCCCTTAGTTTTTCAGATAAAAATAAGTGGTCAGAAGTTTGGCAGGTGGATTGTGTGTTATCAGGGTAAGAGAGTCCAAAAAAAAAAAAAAAAAGAAGAAGAAGAAGAAAGAAGAAAGAAGAAAGAAGAAAGAGAAGGGGAAGGGGAAGATCACTAACATGAGAAGTATTCCTTAAAATTTCATTCCTCACTAGCTGTAAAGATTGGGACTATCATTGTTGATTTTCCGAAATAACATTAACAAGATCCATTTGGCAGAGATGGCAAAAGAAAAGAAAGTGAGAAAGAAATGGAGAAATGGAACAAAACAGAACCTGTATAAAGTATGACACACTTAGCAGTTTCATTTTTTTTCGCACCTACGTCAATCTCTTCATTACTTTCTATTGTTATATATATAATAATCTGAGGTTTGGGGCATAGGTTGTTGCTAAAGTTATTAATTTCTATATATATACATTCTATACCTATGTACTTTTAGCTTTTTGTGCTGTTTTCAATTTTGTTTTTACCATTCTTACTACAATTAGATAACCTTTATTTCACTGGTTTTTATTCTCACTGCTAGCATTTCTTCTTTGTTCAAGATCTGTTACATTTGACTCATTACTCAGTCACCTAAAGTACATGTTCTTGTAGTTTGATAAATATCTTTCTCTTACCTTTGTTTATGAATAAAAATGTGGCTAAATAGAAAATTATTGGTTGACTATTAAAATTATAGGCATTGCTCAGGTTTTTTTTTTTTTAAGAAATTAGGCTTTGCAGATGAGCATGATGACAAATTAGTGTCTTTCTTTTTTCATTGGTTACTAATTTTTTATGACTTCACGCTTCTTGATATTAATTGATCTTTATACAGAAGAAAATCTAAAAATTTTGGTTTTAAGCTCTTAATTAATTTGAGTTTCTTTGTTAAAAAGACAGTGTTCCCTTTTGATCCTCAAATACAGCTTCATAAAGTTTCCTTTCATAATTATCATTTATTCTTCAATAAATATTGAGAATCTCATTGCTTATTTTTCTGGTTTCCTCACTCAGTACACATAAAAATCTTTGATTAGTGATCTGTTGTACCTCCTCTATGTAAATTCTCCTCCAGCATAGTGTTTAGCTCTTTGCTTTTTTTCTCTACTTTGTGGTTTTCTTTTTTTTTTTAAGATTTTATTTATTTATTTGATAGAGATCACAAGTAGGCAGAGAGGCAGGCAGAGAGAGTGGAGGAAGCAGGCTGTCCACAGAACAGAGAGCCCAATGCGGGGCTCGATCCCATGACCCTGGGATCATGACCTGAGCCGAAGGCAGCAGCTTTAACCCACTGAGCCACCCAGGCGCCCTACTTTGTGGTTTTCAAGTTTAACCTCTGTGCTATGGTTTTAACCACAGCATGAGTTGTGTTCTTAATTCCACGGGTACAATTTTCGTATCCTTGTAGCCCTTCCTCATTGAACTAGATTATCTCCTTTTATTGCCTTTGTGAGAGCAACATAAAAAGTACAACATTGTTACAAAATTAAGTATACACCTTCCATGTGAACATAGCAATTCACTCCTAGGTATTTACCCAAAGACAAATGAAAGCATATATCTACACAAACACTTAGACTCGAATATTCATAGATACTTTAGTCAGAAATTCCAGACTGTGGAAGCAGCCTTAAATATGCATCAGGAAATGAATGGATGAACAGAATGTGGTGTATCCATAAAATGGATTACTACTCAGCAATAAAAAGAAACAAATGGGAATGCCTGGATGGCTCAGTCCGTTAAGCATCTGACTTTTGATTTCTGCTCAGGTCATGATCTCAAGGCTATGAGATCAAGCCCATATAGGGCTCTGGACTCAGTAGAGAGACTGCTTGAGATTCTCTCTGTCCCTTTCCCTCTGCCTCTCCCCCTCACCCTCCTAGTGCAGACTCTTTCTCTTTGTCTCTCTAAAATAAATAAACAAATCTTTTTTTTTTAAAGATTTTATTTATTTATTTGTTAGAGAGAGAGAGAGCACAGGCAGACAGAGAGGCAGGCAGAGGCAGAGGGAGAAGCAGGCCCCCTGCTGAGCAAGGAGCCCGATGTGGGACTCGATCCCAGGACGCTGGGATCATGACCTGAGCCAAAGGCAGCCACTTAACCAACTGAGCCACCCAGGTGTCCCATAAATAAACAAATATTAAGAAAAAAAAAAAACCAGCTAACACATACAACAAGATAAATGGGTTGGAGAATATGTTGATTAAAAGAAGCCAGATACAAAAGAGCATACACTATAGTTCCATTTATAAAAGTTATTAAGGAACTTTCAAATCTCATAAATAAAAAATAAACTGGGGGTGCAATAAAAATTGCAGAACACGAGAAAAGAAACATCACTCTGAAAATTAACATAATGACCATATCTTTATGTCATTTTCTATAGAAACTAGGAGCGTATTTTTAAAACACTAATCAGTATAATAGGAGATTGAGGTAGAAACTTTAAGGAGAAATCAGCTGAGATAAAAGGATAGCATTATTTAATGATGCATATTGATAGATTGGCAGACTTAGTATTATTTTTTTTAATTAATTTTTAATTTTTTTCTTTAAGCTTTTTTATTTAAACATATAATGTAACCCCCCCACCCCCCTCAGTTTGTTTTATGACATTAAGAGTCTCTTTTGGTTTGTCTCCCTCCCGATCCCATCTTGTTTCATTTTTTCTTTTCCTTCCATCTTAACCCCCACCCCCGTTGCATCTCCATTTCCTCATATCAGGGAGATCATGTGATAGTTGTCTTTCTCTGATTGACTTATTTCGCTAAGCATAATACGCTCTAGTTCCATCCATGTCATCACAAATGGTAAGATTTCATTTCTTTTGATGGCTGCATAGTATTCCATTGTATATATATACCACATCTTCTTTATCCATTATTAACATGTTTGTTGATTTTACTTAAACTGATCTGTTGATCTGCTGATCCAAAAATAATCCCAGTAAAGACTCTAGTTGCTTTTTTTGATGTGATTTTTTAGAAATAGACAATAATTATTTAGGAATGCAAACCACTTGAATAGGCAAAGGACTTTTAAGTGGATAAATAAAGCTATTTACTTAAACTATTTGATTTTGAAACCTGCTCTAAAACTACAGTTATTAAAACAGTGTGATATGATGAAAACATAAATTTATAGACCAGTTGAAGGGAATAGAGAATACAGAAGTAGACCCACAGGTAGTGAATTGATTTTTGACAAATATGCTAAGGGCATTTGATGGGTTAAGGAAAGATATTTCAACAAATGGACTTCTAACATTTGTAGGGTGTGTGTGTGTGTGTGTGTGTGTGTGTGTGTGTGTGTGTGTTTTAAAGAGAACCTACTGCTCCCAGGCTGCAGACCTTTTTCTTTCCTTCCTTCTCTTATCTTTTCCTGCTTGGGCTTTAGGCACAAATAGAATATGAAAGATTGGAGTAAAGGACAGGTGGTAGAAGAAGATGGTGCAAGTATTTACATAATACAAAAATATCTGTCTAGATCTAGTTTTCATAGTTTTTAGTTTCTGAACATGGGGCTGTAAGAGTAAGTGAGAAGCTTCATGTATCGCAAAAGGGCTTCTCTATTTAATAAGTGAAAGTGTATACAGGACACTGATTCTTTCTCTGCAATCTAATTTCTGGGAGCTTAAAGAGAATGGAACTTCCTAAGATTCTATGTATGTCTTGGTCATACTTAGGTCTCTTTGTTTGTTTGTTTTGTTTTGTTTTAAGATTTTATCTATTTATTTGACAGGCAAGGAGAGAGAGAGAGAACACAAGCAGGGGGAAGAGTAGAGGGAGAGGGAGAAGGAGGCTCCCTGCCAAGCAGAGAGCCTGATGTGGCATGATCCCAGGACCCGGGGATCATGACTTAAGCCACCCAGATGCCCAGTAATGCTTAGTTTTTGACTGTGATGTGGAGCTGTTACCTTTTTTTCCCAGTGTTTTTAATGGTAAATTGATTTTTAAAAAGTAGGGGGAAGGTATGTCTGGAAACATATAATAATATTTGAAATATTTAAATATTTTCCTTAATATCAGAAATCATTATGTATTTTTGGAGATATGAACTTAAAAGAGTACAGTGGTTCTAAAGTAAGTAGTAAGAATAACCTTCAGTGCTATATAATTCCACCTTTCTATGTAAGATTTGCATTTCAGGGGATGAACAACAACTATATCTCTACATCTTGTTTTGGACAGTGAGGTATTAAATAAGTATGATGAGGAACTCTCTAATATAAACATAAATAAAATATTAAATAATTTATGGTTAAATAAATTATGGTTAAATAAAATATAACCATATTTTATTTAAAGATTAACAGTCCAGGATTAAGATGTTGTCCTTTGGTTAAAAACTAGTGTTGCCGTAATTTTTCTGATTTTAAGCTCATTGGACTTTGTCAAACAAGTTAGTAATTAAAACCAACACTTTTTCGGTGGTTAGTACTGTATCTTTCATTCTTTGTGAAACTGAGGCTATCTCCTGCCCTCTTATTAACCCAGTAGGAGTTTGGACGACTTAGCCAGATAGAAATCATTAGCTGGAAATATCTGTGTCAGCTGGATGGGTGAGAGAAAGACATGATGATAAAGGAGCAAAGAGCAATTGATGGACCCAAGTGCCCAGGAGAAGACTGGGGATAAGCCCAGGAGCAAAGATAAAATATATTGACTTGGAAAGTGGAGCTGAGTGGAAGGATGTGTGCAGATGAAGCCAGCCACATCTTCGAGTGGGGAGGAAGGAGATTGCAAGATATTATCTCTAGGGATCATGGTCTTCTCTAAATTAAGAAGTGTTGAATGCCTAGTAAGTTCTCCTTGAATGAGTTGAGGGCAATGAGGGAGGGAAGGAAGACGGATGATTTGAGGGTACTAGGAAAGTTTGAGGTCAGCTGTGGAGGAGAATGCAATCAGGAGTCCAATAGGACTAAATCAAAGGCTTGCTGAGTAATAGTGAGGTCTCAGTGGAGTTACATGCCTATTCTAAGTCAAACAGGATGGCACTGTAACCTTTCTGTAGTCTTTGACAGAGAAGTGGGACAATGATGAACTTTCAAGTGTATAAGAGAAAAGGGATCTGTATGGGAAAATGGAATAGGGATCAGGGTAGCGCTACTATGAAAACTTAGACTAGAAATCCATGCAGACTCCACAAGATTAGCTGAAGACCTAAGGTCAAAATATAGGAAGTTAGCAGGATGCCTGGGTGGCTCAGGCAGTTAAGTGTTTACCTTTGGCTCAGGTCATGATCCCAGGATGCTGGGATCAGGTTCCACATGGGGCTCCCTGCTCAGCAGGGAGCCTCCTCTCCTTCTCCCTGCTCCCCACTTTGCTCACACTCTCTCTTGCTATCTCTTTCTTTCTCAAATAAATAAATAAAATCTTTAAAAAAATATATATATAGGAAGTTAACCTAGGATCCATTACTCAATAGCAGTAGCCTGATTTCCAGTTGGCAAGCTGATAGTAACAACAGTAAAATCGCAATTAAAAGAAAATCTGTGATTGTAGTGCAGCTTCTACCATTACTCTTAGTTGAGATCTAATCTGCATATTTTACCTGTTATCATACATTGACAAACATTTTCTTATAGAACTAGATAGCATATATTTTTGGCTCTGCAGACCAATTTTGTATCACAGCTGCTCAGATCTACCATCATAGCATGAAGACAGCCTTAGTCAATATGTAAATGCATTTACATGAAAACTGCAGGAGGTTCCCCAGAAACACGAGGAGATCCCCATTAGAAGTCAAAACAAAGAAATCTCAGTGTAAGCAGTGATATAAGTCCTTCTAAAAATAAACTTCCTAGCCTATGGGTTGTTAAATAGCCCTTTCAGCCTATCTACAAGTTCGTATACCTCTGTGTCTGTTCGTGGGTGTGTTTATGTGTACATTTTATTACATACCTAATACTGTTTCAGGCCTTGGGAGAAATACATAGAAATAAAAGAAATAATTTGTCTTCCAAGAAATGTACGTCTTTTTGGAGAAGGAGATGGGGAGAAGAAGATAGAAGATCAGGGAAAGAGAAATGATTATAAAATATCATGTAGTTGGACAACATATTACTGCTAAAAAAAAAAATGGTGACTAATGACTTTGAGTACAAAATGCCTGTATACCAAGCAGGAGGAAGATTTCTCTGTGTTTGGATTTGAAATTTGAGATAGTTGCCAACTGGGAACTCTTTTTCTCACATACAGCATTTCAGTTACTCTCGTGCTTTGGAAAGACAAAATAATGACTCATTTTTCCAGGATTATTATTTCAACTGCTTAGTTCTGCTAAATGTCATGTAGTCTGAATTGTTATTAAAGGTTGGAAAAGCCTAAAAATTAAATAGACAGTTTTCAGACTAAGTTGCAGTTTAACAGGTATGGTAATGGACTCCTGAATCTATTTGATGCCTTGAAAATAGTGTCTTAATGTATTTGATATAGACTCTTTTCTGTTCTTCTTCTTCTTCTTCTTTTTTCTTTTCAATATTTCATTTATTTATTTGACAGAGAGATAGAGAGAGAGCACACGTAGACAGAGCAGCAGGCAGAGGGAGAGGGAGAAGCACATTTTCTGCTGAGCAGGGAGCCTGATGCCGAGCTTGATCCCAGGACCCTGGGATTGTGACCTGACCTGAAGGCTGATGCCCAACTGACTGAGCCACCCTGGCACCCCAACTCTTTTCTCTTCTTAAGTAAAAATTTTGCTGAATTATAAAATGCATTTATGTGAAAGTAGAGTAAGTCTGCTGATTATACTTTGTGAAGTTTTATCTAAGAAAAATTAAGACTAGTGGGTAAATTCTATGTAGTGTTTGCCAGATTAAAACCATCAGTTTAAATTGTTAAACCTAATATTTTGAGAGTAAGAAAAAGGTAGCATGTAAAAAAATAGATGATAGTATTATAAATTTGTTTCATTTTGATATCATAGAATAATATATTAGAAGGATCCAGGGCTGGCACATGCACCACACTGTTTATAGCAGCAATGTCCACAATAGCCAAACTATGGAAAGAACCTAGATGTCCATCAACAGATGAATGGATAAAGAAGATGTGGTGTATATATATATAATGGAATAATACGCAGTCATCAAAAAACCCCACGAAATCTTGTCATTTGCAATGACATGGATGGAACTAAAGGGTATTATGCTAAGTGAAGTAAGTCAATCAGAGAAATACAATTAATATGGGATCTCACTGATAAGAGGAAATTGAGAAATAAGACAGAGGATCATACGGGAAAGGAGGAAAATGAAACAAGATGAAACCAGAGAGGGAGACAAACCATAAGAGCTCAATCTCAGGAAACAAACTGAGGGTTGCTGGAGGGGAAGGGGTGAAAGGGATGGGGTGGCTGGGGGATAGACATTGGGAGCGTATGTGCTATGGTGAGCTCTGTGAATTGTGTAACACTGATGAATCACAGACCTGTACCCCTGAAACAAGTAATGCATATATGTTAATTAAAAAAAAAAAAAGAAAGAAGAAGGACCCAGCACTATCACTTCTTACTAGTGATTCTTCAGTCAAACACAATCTGTGATTCTTGATGGAAAATCAGAGCATCAACTATTCAGTGTCATGGTGGTGTCTCTATAAAGCTGCCTGAGCAATTTGGTTGACACAATCAATATACGCATTCCATTTCTTCTACTGTTCCTTTACTCATTGTCAGATCTCAGATATCCATAGCTCTAGCTGTCAAAGATTGTATATCAAACTTTCAAGATTATAGATAAGATTCCAATTGGCCGGGGCACCTGGGTGGCTCAGTGGGTTAAAGCCTCTGCCTTCGGCTCAGGTCATGATCCCAGAGTCCTGGGATCGAGCCCCACATCGGGCTCTCTGCTCAGCAGGGGCCCTGCTTCCCTTCTTCTCTCTCTGCCTGCCTCTCTGCCTGCTTGTGATCTCTGTCTGACTTATGATCTCTGTCTGTGAAATAAATAAATAAAATCTTAAAAAGAAAAAAAAAGAAAAGATTCCAATTGACCTTCTAAGTTAATTGTGATATTACACAAATGTTAGAAACCATCCTGCATTGTTGGCAGTGAACTCTCAATGCCACAGAATGAAGTGGGAAAAATTCTCCCACTGTAGTCTCATCCAAAACTATTGAAAAGAGATGTTATTCTTTTTTTTTTTTTAAAAGATTTTATTTATTTATTTGACAGAGATCACAAGTAGGCAGAGAGGCAGAGAGAGAGAGGAGGAAGCAGGCTGTCCGCAGAGCAGAGAGCCCGATATGGGGCTCGATCCCAGGACCCCGGGATCATGACCCGAGCCGAAGGCAGCGGCTTTAACCCACTGAGCCACCCAGGCGCCCCAAGAGATGTTATTCTTTAATGCTGACAGGCATGATGAGGGAAAGCCTGATATGAACTACATTTCTAAAGAGACTGATTCGGACCTGATTGTGCTGATGGACATCAGATGAACAGAGAGGAGAGAACTGTAAACAGTAAAGGGACCTTCCATTTCTAACAGTTTTATTATTTTGGGGGATGTATAAGGATTAGACCATGAAGGGCTCACCCTGAGACTGGGTTTCACATTACTCTTATTTTTAAATTATTAGAACTTATCATAACATCCTATAAAAGATAATGTAATCAGCTTTTGCAGAAGATAGAAATATAGGAGGGAGTATTGATAGGATGGATGAGAAAATCAGTGCATAGTTAATGGGTTCCATTGACAGATTGCATCAAATTATGGGATTCAATTTAAACATAAATATTTATTTTAAAAATGAATTTGGCCAATTTTAAGAGAAGGGAGGCAAAACTTGCTAACAAATGATACTTCTTAAAAAGGTCAAGCTGGGGCTTTTTATGTGACTGTAAGGTTAATAGGAGCCACTAGTATAAAGCAACTGCTAAAAATAGAAAACTTAGACACAATAGAAACACAGTAAAGATCAAAATAAGTCACATCATACTCCATAATACTTAGGCTGAATCCATAGGCTTGTATTGTCTCCTATGGGCTATGTTTTAAGAGAATACTCGATAAACCAGAGTTGATCAAAAGAAGCTGACCATTTCTTTTCAAATATTCAAATTGCCAATGGAACAGATGCTAGAATTATTTTCTTTCAAATAAAACCTTCAAGGAGCCAACTTGATTCTCCTGGGAAGTCATGGACCCCTGCAATCAAAGAATATAGTAAAGCGGATTCTTTGGTTTGGTAAGCATTAAGTGGAATAGCTTCTGCTTTCCTCTTAAATGGTTATTTTAATATAGATGAAAATTTTGAGAATGCAAAAAGAAAGACAGCCCTGGGTAAATACTGAGATGAGTATTCTTAGTGAGCTTTCTGTGCTTCCTAAAGCATGTTGTGTGAACCTCAGGTCTCCAGTTAAAGACTGGAGTGGGCTTCAAGAATTGTGATAAACAGTGGCAAGTGGTAGAATAGCATACCACAGGGGATACCGTAAGCATTCAAAAGAGGTCAAAAATAGGGGCACAGGGACTTTACCCCAAATCAGGCAAACAAAAAAGGCAAAACACGAAACTCAGGAGAGATGGTAGTATATCCACTTCAAAGCTTTTCACAAACTAACAGGATTACAGTTTTTTACATTATAGCTCACTTAGAATTGAAAAGGAAGGTGCTTCTGGCTACATGATCACCCTTCTGATTTGCTTAGTGGTTCCTACAGTTTCAAGACCAATTGCAAGAATTGTCTAGAATTCTCTTTTTTGTTTATTTTAGAGTTGACGGGCTAAAGAGTTTTGTTGTTTGGAGTTTCACAAAGATACAGTAGGTCTTAGTTTGAACAAATTGATCCTATTATTTCTTCAGAATCTACTAAGCCTATGAAAGTTTAGTTTGGTGTGGGGTTGGGGCAAAGTAAACAGGACACTTGATAACAAAAGAGGCAAAAAAGATGAGTGTGTTACACCCTTAGAAGTCCTGCTTCAACAATACCAGTCTTGTACAGAGCTGTCTTTGAAAGGATTCTTTTTCTCCCCTCTCAAATCCAAATCCACCCCTGCCCAGACACACATACAGATAACATACATACTTTTCTTTCATAATCCAGAAATATTATATGAATCTGAGAATTCATGTTGTATTATTAAATCACTCAGTACAAATAACACATTGTTCAGGTTTTTTTTTTTCCTCTCACAACTGAGTTTATAGTCAGTTGTTCTGTGACATTAACACATTGCAGTTATTCTTAGTTTGTTATTAAAGAAAATATTGGAAATATTAGATATCTTCAGGGAAAATTTTTTTCAAAAAACATATTACCAGATGGGTGAACATTTATCCTTTCCAAGAATATAAAATTTGTGACTCATTTTTATCTTTGGTTTTCCACTGTAAAGAATGGGTGTCAGCTTCCTATGTAATTTTGATTTGTTTATCCAGCAGTTTTGTTTGTCCGTGCAGTTTTCTGTGTGCCAATTGCGGTCGATATTTGGTTTCCATAAAAGGTATGAGTTTTCTTTGAGGCTATCTTTTCTTGCCATTGCCAAACCCACAACTGATGCACCATTACTTTGACTTTTGTTCTTAATTTAAACTTGGCGTGGATCCTCTTTTTGGTGTAAAACATGAAACAAACTCCATTTTGACATGGAATCTGGGGAGGAAACTATTTGCCTGACATTGTCTAAAGGAATATATACACAGGATGTGTGTGTTGCTCTTACAGGGACAGAATAGCTACCTGAATGTGTCGTTATCCACACGTTCAGGGTTGGCACTGCTTAAAAAAAAAAAAAAAAAAAAAAAGAAATCTAAGCAACGTCCGTTTTTCTTAGTTTTTAGGTAAAAGCAGCTAAGTTTTCATCAAAATATCTCAGTTTAATGGAATGGAGAACAATCCAGGAGAATCACTACCCATAAGCCCAGTGGCTTTTCACTGCTGTATTTCTACAGAACTGGATAGGATTTAGATACAGACTGCCTGAGTTTGAATCCTGATTCGACCACTTCGATACCTAGACAAGTTATTTAACTTCCCTGAATCTTTATTTTCTGTAAAATGAGGTATCAAAAGTTTTGGTGTCACGGAAATTTCGTAAAGATTAAATGAAGTGACTCAGTACAGTGATTGATACAGAGTATCATTCTCCTCTTCCCTGTCTCTCAAAATTTGAATGTATGAGTTCCATTCCTTTTTTGGCAAGACTTGAGATTAGCATTTTTAAAGAGTTAGTTTTGGTTATTCTGGCTTCATTACCCCCTGCTCCAACTTGCCAACTCACTGACATAGTCTTATACTCCTTACACAGCAAACAGAATGGTAACCCTGTGACTTGAAGGTGTTAATACACCTCTATGATGTGAAATTTTCAATTATATTTTATGAATAATTTAGATTTTGTAAGCTCAGTTCATTCATGTTTTGGAAAATTTTCAAGCTGTTTTCTGTAAGAGCTATGGTGAGGCTAGAAATTGAAAACACATAGAAATATTAAAAAAGACTTCCTATCAAACTTTACCTGTCACATCAATCCATTTTTTCATATTTATTGAGTGTCTAGAACCTGCGGAGTAGAAAAAACTACTTATCATTTTCATGAGCTCCCTGCCTTGTACATTGGCAAAATTTTTTCAACTGAAGTTTATGACCAAGCTTTTCACAGGAAAGGTTCCTTTTAAAATATTCTCGAAATCTCTTCTTTTTAAAGTAGATAACCAGTCAGAAGTGGAAAAGTAGCAATTGCTGAGCTTAGCAGTAGCTAAAAGCAAACTTCATCCCTAAGTCTAATGACAGCTTCTTGGATGCAGCTCGTGTGCGTTTCTTCTGTCTCTCTTTTTAAAGACAATCCCTAGGTCTGGATCTGCTGCTGATTTTGCAGTTTTTACTGGTTAGGTCATATTGAGAATGATGATAGCATTAAAAACGAAGTGTTGTGCTCTTTTTTATCCTTTCCCACAGTTTAGTAAAGGCAAGAGAGAAGGGGAGATCCATCGGCATGGTTCTACAATACCGAACTCATTGCTTTTTAAGAAATGACACTAAAGTTGTATGCATTACATAAAAAATTCTTATCTAAAGCAAAATTGGTTTATAGATGGGGTGTCTGGCTGGCTCAGTCAATTAAGCATGCAACTCTTGATCTCATGGTTGTGAGCTGGAGTCCCACATCGGATATGGAGCCTACTTAGAACAATTATTTTACCGATGAAGATAATTAGTGCTTAATAAGCTAATCATGTACTGAATTATATTTAAAGAAGAATTGAATAAGATGTTTTGCCATTCTACTCATAGTTCACTAAAAACGATCTGAATTTCTTTGCACTGATCAGACTGCCATATTGAATGTCATTAAATTTCACATAATTAACTGTGATTTTGAGATTTGGTAAATGGAAAAAATAGGGGGACAAAAAGGCTGAGTTTGTTTCAGAAACAAAAATTTTAAGTTTGTCACTGAAATTATTTAATAAATACTTCTGAATGAGCTCTCCAAAGGCATCTCATAGGCATCTCATCATTCAGTATCACCACAACTTTCTGTCAGCTTGATCCATTTCAAGTTCCTTTTTTTGCCACTTACTGAAGGTTCTTCACCTCAAGTTGATATTGACAGAGCATTAGGAATACCAAAGTCCCCAGTCACATGAAACCAGTGTCAAATAAATTAACTGAATTATCCATTGGCCTAATTCCCATTTGTGCTCACACGGGAAAGGGATAACAACATATATGAAAGTGCTTTTAAAGCTGTACCCCAATACAAGGTGAGGCTATTTTCATTTCCCCACATTGGATTATTATGATGACCACCATCGCTCCTAAAGGACTACCTTACCTAGTCTAGTCTTTTTCTTCCGTGGTCTCAATTCATAGCACGCAGTTGTATCTCTCAATTTCTTTACAGTGCAGACACTAGGGTTAATTTATTATCTTATTCTTATCCACTAAATCTTGGACAGCTGCAGAAAGCAGGTTTCTAAATCACAATTTCTTGTTTCTTGCTGCTTCTAAAACAGGCAGGAAGGCAACCCTGGTGACTAGTAACAGTGAGACTTCGTGAAATCCTCGGAAAATGTTAATGTTCATTTTGGCTATGCTTCCAATGAATTAACTGCTAATGTGAAACTTTGCCTGAATTGCTTATGAGACCAATGATTCTATGAGGTTTTTTTCCCCCATGCTTTGGAGAGAAGTGCTACCGAAGTCATCCTAATGATTCTGTTATTTTGCTCCTAGTTTTGCACTAAACCCAAAGACATGGTCAGATAATTATTGAAAAAATAAACAAACAAAGCTCGCAGTTGTTGGCATGAATAGAGAATCTTTTATCAGGAGATTGAAATATGATATCCTGAATGATTTTTTATCAATGTCAGGGTAAGTTTCTTTTCTGAGTTAAAAAACAAAAATCTTGTAATGTAATTTTCCCTCATCTCTCAGTTAGTTGTGAAGAGGATAGGTAGACCTTTTCAAATAGATGTAAACCTCACCATCTTGATGTATTTAAGTCTTTTCCTTTTTTCCTGAATCTATCCTATTCACTAAGTCCTTTTTTTCCCCCAATAGACTGTTTCTGACATTGATACTGATCTCCTGTATCACAATTCATGATCTCTAGTTTACACTTTCCTAACAAGCCTCCTCTAAGATATAAATGAAATGTATGACTTTATTATAGACTACAGACATTTTGACCCCTTTGCTCATTCCTACTAAGTACCAACTACATGCTGGGCATGTGAAGGGCACAAAGCCCTCTGCTTCTATCTGCTGACAATTACAGTCTTGAGAAACTATTGGATAATAAGCTTTACTGGGTTGAAACAGTAAGTCAAATTTGAAAATATTTTAAATATTTAAGAATAAAAAACTGTTTAAAACTCTTCATATGTGTGTAGGAAAGCATAGGGAAAAGTCGAATATACTTAGAATGGGCTTTGGAACAGAAATATCAATTTTTGAACCTTAGTGCAGTTACTTAACAGGTACAGATCATACTTTTTGCATTCTCATTTTTTTCTCTCTGAAATATAGAGATAATGAAAGTATCATTCTCGTGATGGTGTGAAGACTGTGTGAGATAATATGCACAAAGTCTACCAGCAAGTATGTTCTTAATGCATTGTGCTTTTTATTATTATTAATGTTATTAAAAACAAAAGCTTATGGGAAATTAAATAAAGTTATAAAAATTTGGAAACTGTAGGGTAGAATCATCTTTCACAATGTTGGCTCAGATGGTTTTTGAAGTTTATTACTACAATGCTTATTTAACTGTCAATTTTATTTTTAAAATTTCAGTTCTCTGTCCTGTCTCCAGGAAGCATGTATTTTTATTTTTTCACTCAGTATGTTGTCCTACTTGTTATTCTAGACATGAGAATAACAGAGTGGTTGGAAATGTCTAGATTATCTTGGCCATTCTCTTGTTACACTCAGTGATGTCAGTAAAACAAGCTTCTTCAGGAGCTCTGTAGTTTATGAATCTGGAATGTCATGTAAAAAAGAAATATCCATAATTCTACATTTTATGGCTGAAGATTATATAAAGATTCTTGGTTGGCTTTCTTTTGGGATTGAGTATTTCAGTAATGGTTTAAAATTGATACTCTGAATTACTCTTATTATATTATATTATTCTTATTTTCTTGTTTGAAAGTGAGGCTTTCCTAATAACGAAAATGTGGAGATACTTTGGACGTCTATGAGATACACAATATCCACAGATTCTCCCCATCTATATTTAGTTGGTACATTTAAGCTATACTATTTATTTAACTGTTCCCTGCCATTTGAAAAAATACATATATTTGGGAGAGTTGCCTCATTCCTGAAAAGACATTTCTTAGTCATTCAACTTGTTTGAGACCCCTAACTTCACTTGTAGCATAAGATTTTAATCATTACTACCATGAAGAAGACCTTGCAGTTTTCAAATTATTCAGCATTCATCTTTTACCTCTATTAGGTGACTTTTGTAAGCTTATACAGCAGGAATGAATTCACGAAGTCACAGCTTTATTTCTCATCCATGTTAAATATTGTCTGAGGCTCCCCTTCGTCTTTGGACTCATGCTGAGGAGCTACTATTATCGAGGCCATGCCAAAATCAGAGCAGATACATAAAAGGGTAGTGAGACTCCATGCTGGCTCTTACAGCTTCTGCTCTCCAGAGGCATGGGTCTCATTTCTCTTCCCCTCACACTTCATTAGCCCAGATCAGTCACATGGCCAAGCCTGAAGACCATGAAATGGAAAACATTATCTTCCTCTAGCAGTTGGCCTGGCGGGATGGTAGTTGGGGTATGGCGGTAGGCGGCAGTGTCTAGAATGGTTAATTCTATGGTCTACCACACTAATTAATTACCACACTAATTAGGCAGTGTCTAGAATGGTTAATTCTATGGTCTACCACACTACCTTGAGACATCTTCAAATGTGCCTTTCTCTCTCCAGTTCGAAACCATCATGTATTCATTTCTTAAACATATATTGAATACCAGCTGCTATCTGGTCTCTATAGTAATTGTATAAACTTTAATATGAAGGATCAGAAACTGAAAGAAAAACCTGTGGACATTCTTAGCTCTTATTCTCTGTTATGTCTATACATACTGAATAATTTTCATGTTTTCCTTGAAACCTTCTTCTCATTCACCTTTTATGATGCTAAATTTCAAATGACTCAAAGTTTTTATGTAAGAGAGATAGGATTGGAATTCTATCTTTTGATTTATTAGCTATGTGATCTTGGTCAAATTATTTATTCTCTCTGACCTTCAGTTTCCTCAACAGTAAAGTGGAGATATTAGAACATTTGGGATTAAATTACATAACAAATATGAACCAATTGGTGCAATGTGTGATGTGTTACAAATCCCTATGCAAGTTATATCTTGTGTCACTGCCATCAGAACTCTGTAAGACTTCTGATTTCACTCAGAATTAAAACTGAAGTCCTCTTTTGTTCTGCAGACTCCAAAACAATCTGGCTCCATGGCTCTCTCCTTATTACTTTGCTCCAGATATCTTGGCTTCTTGATAACCGAAAGCACACAAAGCACGCTCCAGGCTTAGTGCCTTTGACACTGCTATTCCCACTGGAATGTTCTTTTTTTCAATATCTATGAAGCTTATCTCATTTTATTCTGCTTAAATGCCATCTCCTTAGAGAGGCCTCTGACCACTCAATGTAAGGTATCAATCCTTCTATTACTCTATCCTCTGACCTTGACATATTTGGCTGTTTTGATTTCTCATCACTTTGACATTCATATGTGTTTGTTTACTGGCTTATGATTTTTCCTCCTTCTTAAATTTAAACTTCATAGAAACAGAGACTTTTTTTTCTTACTCTTCACTTTAGTACCTACAGTGGTACCTGGTCCATACTCAGTGCTTCATTAATGATGAGTAAATAAATGTATCTTATAATCATCTATTAAGAGAATATATACTAAGACTGACCAGAAGGAAAAGAGATAGGGGCTTCATATCTTCTGTTTGTCACTGTATACACAAAAACTGGCCTAGAAAAGATGATTGGGACATAATAATTGAGTGTGTGTGTGTGTGTATATACATACATATATAGTCATTACCCAAGTAAATGCACTCTAAATAGTTAGAAATCACTGGCAATTTCTTTATAAAGAACTACAAAACATAAATGATGATAATACTTCCTAAAAAGATTTATTTTGCGTGTTCTTTCCTATAGAAAGAAACTGATTTATTTGAAATGTAAACTACACTTAAACAGATAAGCTAACGAGAGAAGTAAAATTGCTCTTTTCCTTGGAAAACAGATGAGGAAAAAAAAAAATCAAACAGTATTTTGAATCCAGAGCAAAAAACTCAATAATAATGAAGTTAGCTTTATGATATTTAAAAAGTTTAATAACCTAAGGTTTTCTACTTAATAAGCTAAGATTTTTCATTTAAGCCAAAGCATCATTTCAACATATAGTCAATATATAAATTGTTATGAAGTCATTTATATTTTTAATTCTAGTTCTTTGAAATCCCATGTGTATTTATGCTTACCACACATCTCAATTTGGATTGACCACATCCAACATGTGATCAGTTGCCACTTGTGACTGGTAGCTACCATATTGAATATCCAAGTTCCAGTCTAACCTGCCATACTAATAAGTAAGATGATTTCTAGGATGGCACCTTTAATCCACTTGTTTTGTGGATTAAACTTTCTTGGTTTTGTTGTTGTTATTTGTTTGTTTGTTTTTTGTTTTTAGTTTTTTTGAAGTTTAGTAGAAAATATATTTCATCATTTTTTTTTTAAGATTTTATTTATTTATTTGACAGATGGAGATCACAAGTAGGCAGAGAGGCAGGCAGAGAGAGGAGAAAGCAGGCTCCCCGAGGAGCAGAGAGCCTGATGCGGGACTCCATCCCAGGACCGTGGGATAATGACCTGAGCCGAAGACAGAGGCTTTAACCCACTGAGCCACCCAGGCATCCCAATTTCATCATTTTTAATTTCCATTTTTGATTAGTAGGAAGATTTATCATAAGTATAGTTTTGAGAGCCACCTATGCACTAGGATTATTGGGGTTGCTTTATAAATGTTCTCAAACTCTTCACAAAAAAGTGAAATGTGTTAAAAGGAAAATGGGGCCCAGAAGGGTTACAAAAGTTATCTGAATTCACACAGCTTAAAATGGTGGAGCTGGGATTCAATTTCAGAGCCATCTTATTTTTTTAATTTTTGAAGATTGATAGATTTAGGAGAAAGAGAGCATGGGTACATGCACACAAGTGAGTGGAGGAGGGACAAAGGGAGAGAATCTTCAAGCCAACTGCCTGCTAAGTGTGGGGCTAGCTCCATGGGGCTTGATCTCAAGACCCATGAAATCGTGACTTGAGCTGAAACCAAGAGTTGAAGGCTTAACTGACTGAGCTACCCAGACACCCCAAGAGCTATCTTACTTTTTTACTGACTTAGATATGTGTATAGGTCTCGTGTTCTTGAGACTCTAGAGATCTATAAATTGAACTTAATTTAATAGGAATGAAAATACGTTAACCTAAATAAATGTGAGGCTCTAAATATGGCCCTCTGACTTTTTACAGGACCTCTTTATTCATAGTGAGGTAGTTGGTGTGCCCAGTACTGCTGGTTTCCTGCATTCTGAAGCTCTGTAGCATAACTTTTGCTTAAAGTTATGCTTCAGTAGGCAGTGGGTTTCTGCACATAGCAGATATCCAAAGAGCAAATTGAAAGTGATCAAATATATACATATATATATATGTATATATATATATATATACTGGAACCTTTTTAATGGTAATTTGAACAGCCTGGACTTTTAAACATTATGAACATCAAAAGGCCTCTGGTGTACAGTATGTTCAATGTTTTGAAGCTCGATTAGAATGAATATTAAATCCAGATATGGCAGGAAATATCCATGTGTATAAGGAAAGCAGTGTGTTTTAAGTCCTGAGTAGCAATGTAAAAAAAACAAAAAACAAAAAACAAAAAACTTTTGAATCTTACTCCAAAATAATTTTCCTTTTGTCAGGATTTTAGTTACACATTCAGGTGGAGATGATTTTTATTCTGAGGAAATATCTTGGCCTTGGCCCCACCATCCTGAATGGGGTAGGAGTGGGCAGATAGATTTCTGGGGAACCACAGAGCAGCATGCGAGTTTGCTTTGGAGACAGAGTTTCTTGCCATAAGTGTGAATTTCAAAGTAAAATGTTAACCTGCATTAGCATCTCTAAGCCTTTACTGTTGCTTTTGGCTATTGTTTAGTGTCACTTGTATTAGCAGCAGCTGAAGAGTTTGAAAAGGCATCAGTAGTCTTGTTTTTAATATTGCTTGAGCTGTCAGTAAGTGGAACTTCAAAGCCATCATTATGAAGAAGTTGTATTGAAAATGAGCTCCATTTCAGATGAAATTCTTGGTAAAAGCAAAAGAAACATTCTCAATCATATAAGATCTATTTTGTCGCTCTTTTTTAGTGTTGACTTATAGGTTGGACATAGTATGGTATGAGTCTAGGACAACATGGAACCTCCAAAGGCAGGGAGAAAGGGAGATGATCATAGCCCTGGGCCAGTAGAGTGCCAAAATATGATCCAGCACAAGTGTGATTCAAGGAACTGGGAGTACTAGGAAGTAGGACCATAATTAGTTCAGAGTGATAGGGTTTTCCCAGAGAGTTGGACTTATAGGAAATGAATTATGATATGTTAAGCCCTGATTGCTTTAAAGCAGAAGAAAGCACACCCAGCTACTGGTGATTCTCTGACAGAGGTCTTAAGCATACCCCAGGTGACTAAAGTTGCTAGTCCTATCTCTGCAAGGGGTCCAACTAGTTGAGCACATCAGTAGAAAGTATAGGTATGCAGAAGGTGGCAGGTACTTGCCTGTGTAGCCTGAATATGGGATACATATTTGAAGCAAAGTGCTCTTCCATAAATAGTGCATTGCATAAAGTAGAGGGTTTCTGGGTGCCCATCACTAGATGAATTTCTAAGTATAGTCCTCGTCCCAGAATGGTTTAAAATCTTAGGCATAGTAATGAATCCAGGAAACATGACGGGAAATAGGGCAGTAACCCGTTTCTGTTTACAGACTGCAATAGGCAAGACTAGGAAACTTTTCTCCCAATGCATAGATTTTTGATAATGATGGAAAATATGGGCAATTTAGGACCCATAGGAAGAGCACCATATCTGGGAAGTGGACCCATGGAACCATAGGAAAGTATCACTAAGGTGCTGAAAATCTGAGCCAAGACTGACTCAGGCACAGAACCTATAAATCAGAGGTAACAGTGAATCCTGCTGTGATTGATTTCTATGGACATTGGTTCTACATTAGACCCAGTAGAGAGACAGAAGGCGTATCTATAGATCACCCCCTAAGGTTGCTCCTTAATACAATGTGAAGAAGAAAAATAATTTACTATTTAAAAAAGAAAAAGCCAATTGGAGAGTATATTAGTACTGTGCCTAACATGTGGACATACTCAACCTTCCTTTCTTTTACTATTCTGGTTTCTGCTAGGTTGTTGTATGTTAGGAGAATATATAGTGGCACTCTTAATAATCTCATTTGAATTCAAATTCACTTAGAAGTCAAATATAAGTTAAAAAAAAGTGGAGTATTTGGGAATATCTTAGGTTTATTAGTAATAGTAGTTTATTAGTAATAGTAGCAGTAGTGAGAATACCAGCAGTAGTAGTAATATTGTAGTGGTAATAGTAATAGTAGTAGTTTTAGTAGTAGTTTTTTTAAAAAAGATTTTATTCATTTATTTGACAGACAGAGATCACAGTAGGCAGAGAGGCAGAGAGGTGAGGGGGGAAGCAGGCTCCCCACTAAGCAGAGAGCCCAATGCGGGGCTTGATCCTAGGACCCTGGGACCATGACCCGAGCCGAAGGCAGAGGCGTTAACCCACTGAGCCACCCAGGTGCCCCTTTAGTAGTAGTTTTAAGCGGTAGTAGTTTTTAAGTTATAAGAGTACTTATAACTATACCTGTGAAGTGGTGGAATTATATGAAGATGGTAATTAACTGGATGGTTCAGAGGAGAGAAGAGTGAAGAAAATAGAAACCAAGTAACCTACAACCAACACTGTATGATTTCCTGTGTTAAGTGGGAACACTCATAGTCATTGCACAAAGCAATATAGTTTAGTCAGTGTAACAGAGTAATGAAAGAACAGTGATCCCTTGCTGCTGAGGGGGAATGCAGCAAAAGTGGTTCTAAGAAGGAAGGCCATAGTGATAAATACCTACCTCAAAAAATGAGTAAAGTCTAAAGTCTCGAATAAACAATTCAAGTTCACAGCTAAGGGAACTAAAAAAAGAAAAACGAATCCCAACATTAGTAGGAGGAAGGCAATAACAAAAAGCAACTTTGTTATAACTAATACCACAGAAATAGAAAGGATCGTAAGAAAGCACAGTGGACAATTATATGCCAACAAATTGGACAACCTAGAAAATAGTAAGTTCCTATAAACATACAGTCTACCAAGACCCAATATGAGAAATAGAAAATCTGAAAAAAACAATTAATAGCAAGGAGCTTGACTCAATAATCAAAAACTTCCCAACAAGAGAAGCCTGGGGCCTGATGGCTTCACTGGTGAATTTTACCAAATATTCAAAGATGAATTAATACCAATGCTTCCCAAACTCATCCAACAAATGGAAGAGGAGTGGACTCTTATAAACTCATTTTACAAAGCTAACATTACACTGATAACCAAAACCAGACAAGGATACCACAAAAACGGGAAATTACAGGCCAGTAACCCTGATGAACATAGATCCAGAAATCCTCAACAAAATATTAGCAAAGTAATCAACAGTACCATAAAAGGATCATACACTGTGATCAAGTGGGATTTATGTGATGCAAGGATGGTTCAATGTCCGCAAATCAGTGAATATCATACAATACATTCACAAAATGAAGGATAAAAATCATGATCATCTCAAAGGATGCAGAAGAAGCAATTGACATAAGTCCACATCCATTTGTGATTAAAAAAAAGTCAACAAAGTAAGTATTGAGGGAACATAGCTCAATATAATAAAGGCCATATTATGACAATCCTGCAGCTAACATATTCTTTTCTTTTTTTAGAGAGAGTGCGAGCAGTTGGGTGGGAGGACAGAGGGAGAGATTCTTTTTTTTCTAAGATTTTAGTCATTTGGCAGAAAGAGAGCACAAGAAGGGGGAGCAACAGAAAGAGGGAGAGGGAGAAGCAGGGAGCCTAATACAGGGTTCAATCTCAGGACCCTGGGATCATGACCTGAGCTGAAGGCAGGTGCTTTACCAACTGAGCCACCCAGTGCCCTGAGAGAGATTCTTAAGCAGGCTCCATACCCAGTATGGAGCCAGACACAGAGCTCGATCTTTCCACCCTGAGATTGTGACCTAAGCCAAAATCAAGTGTCAGATACTTAACATATTGAGCCACTGAGGCACCCTGCTAACATCATATTCAACAGTGAAAAGCTGTAAGCTTTTCCTCTAAGATCAGGAACAAGACGAGGATGCCTACCCTAGCCTTATTCAATGTGGTATTAGAAGTTCTAGCTAGATCATTGGGCAACAAAAAGAAAAAAGGCAATCAAATTATAAAAGAAAAAGAAAACTATCAAAATTTACAGATGGATGATAGTGTACAAAAAACCCTAAACGCTCTGTCAAAAAGACTTTTGGAACTAATAAATGAAGTCAGTAAAGTTATAGCATACAAAACCAGTGTGAAAATCTTTTGTGTTTCTGTGGTCTATTAATGCACTATCGGATAAATTAAGGAAACAATCCCATTTATAATTCCTTGTATAATCATATTAAAGAAACACTGCACTAAGTGGTGGGAGGATCCCTTACCAGGCTGCTGTCTTACAACTAGGACAAGGCCATTAAGCCCTGAGATAGGTGGGAGTCCCTAAGCTCCTCAGAAGCATTCCACTGACCCCATTCTTAGGATAAACAATTAGAGAAGATCTTTAACAGAAAAAGTAGGAATGGATCCCCTGTGGTCTGGTCTGGGTTTGGAGTGTTATACCTAGATAGCCTGCAGACCTTGGCAGTTTCCAGACACCAGAGAGGAACTTAGAAAATGGAGTGATAGAGGTTTTAGTTTTGCAAGATGAGTAATTTCTAGAGGTATGCTGTACAATATAGCACCTAGAGTTAATAATACATTGTGTATTTAAGAGTTTGTCAAGAGGATAGAGCTCATGTTAAATGTTCTGACCACACACACGCACAGACACACACACAAACATACACGCACACACGAACACACACACACACGAAGGAAACTTTTGGAAGTGATGGATAAGTCTACTAGTTGGTGGTGATGGTTTCATGGGTTTGTGCCTATGTCCAAACTCATCCAGTTGTATGCATTAATTATGTGTATTTTTTGTATATCAATTTTATCTCAATAAAGCTATTTTGAAAAGAAAAGAAAGTTAAAGAAAAAAGAAAATTTCCAGAAAGCAATTTCAAATGTGGAAGCCCCTGAGAGCTGGGCCTGTCTTGCCTAGTTTTAAAAGGTGATTTTACCTACTATAGCTATTTAATTATGTGAAAATAATTTTTTCTCTGCCCTAAGTCTTCTTTTCTTTTCTAAACTTGTCCTCCTGATTTCTTTAACTATTCTCACAAGTGGATGAATGCCTTCTGAAATGTAACAGCATTTTAGATGCTGATCTTTTATCTGTGTGACCATTTGTGCACAGGCATTGTCTTTTCTAATTAAGTTGTACATAATATCATCTACATTGTTGATGCATTGTTTGACATTCATATGCTGAATAATAGGATCTATTCAAAATCTATAATCACCCCAATTGTCACTTATCCAGTGCAAATATTACCACATAGGCTGTCATAGAGATTTGGTGTAAGATTTAAGACCCATACATAAGACCCTGACCATTTTTGTAGCTGGGACCAGTCATTGATGATTTTGAAAGGAAGGTAAAAAGAAACTGTTTATATCTATTTAGGGATATAAAGACAGATTTAACTCTGAAACATTTCAAGATCACTTTAATAAAGTTCCAAAATAGACTTTAACTGACTTTAAGTTGAGATTTCAGTGATTTAAGCATGACATTAATTTTTTTATTACTTAATGGGATTATAGGAGGAGAGAATATTAAATTGGTTTTACACTAGTTTTAAACCCAATAAAATATTTCATTGTTAATAGAATTATTGCATTTTTTTCTTTATTTTCTTACAAGAGGTCTGTGCCTCTGAATTACCTACAGGACCTCTCATTTATAAATGGCATCACTGAGTGCATAAATTGCCATATATCCATGTCCGTGTATAGGTGACATTTGTAAAAGCAAGTCTGTGTCATTGTTTTGGAAGCTATCCCAGTTCATGTAATATATACCTCATCCAGGAAGTATCTGGGTATGCACCGGCAAGCCAGTCCTCCCTATGCCCTCTTGTAAAATCTCTTAATGATGTGTTGTCAGTTATACTAGGTTAAGAAACCTGCTTAAAAATCTTTTCATGAGCATAAAACATTATGAAGGCTATTAAATTTAAAAATGGTGTTTGGAAAGTGGAAATCCCTAGAAATCCTAATCTTTTAAACTTTCTTCTTTACTCAAATCCTTTTGGAACAGTATAGTATTTTTATACCCTAGGTTAAAGGAAGATTTCTGACAGCAGTCTTGCTGCCAGACCTGAATTCTTCAGACCCCAAAGTTCTCTGTCCTTTCTGAGACCCTCAGCCATAAATCCCTTTTTCAGCCACTTTGGCCTCAGCTCCATGCTCTGTTGCCTTTCTAAATATCAGTGTTGGCTACTTTCCCCATAACTCCAAATTTGCTCACTGATCAAACTATCAAAAACTAGTTGTGAGAGGGCCTCTGAATTCTAGGTACCATGACAGTCGCTGAGGTGATGAACATATATGATGTATTTTGAGATGCCTTTGAGGAGCTCATTCTCCTGGAGAAGTCCAAATTCTAAAGAATATGATAGTTGCTGCAGATTCATGAGAGCACAGAAGCAGCAGCAGCTTAGACTGTGTTTCAGGCGTTCAGTTAACATGATTTTTAAGCTACACTGCTGGGAGACCAAAGAAGAAAAGAACCATCCACATAAAATAAACAGCATGAAGAATGATCTGTAGTTCTGAAGGAACATGGGGTATTGGAGGAGCAGTATGGTTCAAACCTAGAATTTGCGTGGCAGGTGGTTAAGAGCTGAGTCAGGAAAGGCGGAGATGGTACATTGGGAGAAAAGGAAACTCTAGTTTGGCTGACAGACTCAAAGTAGAAAGAAGACAATGAAGCCTTGAGGAAACTCACTGGATAGGAAGAGGACACAAATACCAGAGAATGAGAGAAGGAGAACCAAGAGAAAATTATAACATAGAAATGGGAAGAGGGGCACCTGGGTGGCTCAGTCAGTTATGTGACTCTCTTTGGCTCAAGTCATGATCCTGGAGTTCTGGGATCAAGTCCCGCATCAGGCTCCCCGTGCAGGGAGTCTGCTTCTTCCTCTGATCCTCTCCCCTCTCATTCTCTCTTTCACTCTCTCCCTCAAATAAATAAACAAAATCATAAAAACAACAACAACAAAAAACAGGAAGAGAAAAATGCAACAAAGAAGGAGGGAATCCATGGTGAACTTTGAAGGAGGCATGTGAAACCAAATGTGAAATGACTGCTGGATTTCAGAGCAAGATCTATCCTGCCTGACTGGTTGGGAGAGAGCAGTTGTTCTGGTTGAGGAATTTAAGGGATATGAGAAAGAAGAGATGTTGAGTAGTCTCACATCTTTTTTTTTTTTTTTTAAAGATTTTATTTATTTGACAGATCACAAGTAGGCAGAGAGAGAGAGGAGGAAGCAGGCTCCCCGCTGAGCAGAGAGCCCGATGCGGGACTCGATCCCAGGACCCTGAGATCATGACCTGAGCCGAAGGCAGCGGCCCAACCCACCAAGCCACCCAGACGCCCGAGTAGTCTCACATCTTGAAGGAGGAGAGAAAGGAAGTGGCAAC